>BMAO01024628.1:0-23013 GCA_019973975.1 Trichonephila clavata
GTACACATCGGAGTTAATGCTTTTTCTGTGCTCGAGTCATTCTGCGCTCGCATCATTTGGACGCCGCTTTTTATAAGAGCCTTTGCTCTCTCCTGCGCATGCGGGCACCCGCGCATGATCCGATCCCAATCAGAGTCTCCAATGGCATCCCGATATGTCTCGCTACAGTCTCCTTTGGCGGAATATGCAAATATTTAACTGTTTCATTTTTATGTCGTTTCGTACCTTTTCATTTGATCACCCCTTGTAGATGAAGAGTGTAATTATCTTTTGATACATAGTAAGGATAAGTGTGTCTGACAATACACAAATGCGTGTGTTTTGCATTCAAATAGTTAAACTGTAGTTAAATAACCGTTTATCAAACAATATTTTAACAACCGAATTTCTAAAAATGGAACAAGATAAAAAATAATTTATAATTATATAAAATATTTATTGTGCTATAATAGCCATTTTTGAAGCATATTATCTAAGCGGATTTTTTTTTTTTTGAAATTTTTATATAAGTATTATTAAATTATATCAAGTTAAAGTTTATACATTATTTAATAAGAAATCAGGCGCTCGTTTATTACAATATCTCCGATTTATTTCTATGTATGCTGACACAGTTTTCATGGTAGTATTTTATTGCTGTAAGAATTGGATAACAAGTGACACACTCTCTCTCTCTGTTTCGTCGTGCAGTTTTAAAATGAAACAAAATTTTAAGAAATAAGTAAACTAATTAAAATTCTAGAAAATGAAATAACGCTGCATCATATAATTGTTGAATTAACTTATTGAGAATTAGAACTGAAGTTCAAGAATTTATCTATACTTTGAGAAGGTAAAAACCCAAGGTGCCTTTCGGTTTATCCGATTTTTTAAATTTTTATTTTTTGCTTATTTCGAAAAAATAATAAGAATATGTCTCCAAGTTTATTAAACAATGTTTTTTAAATAACATTATTTGGCGACCAATTATAATGCCGGTTCTCGGATCCAATTGAAATTTGGCGAACTTATTGAAATCAAAGACCCCCAAAAGTCTTGAATTTTTCCATTAATCCTACAACCTCTCTTGAATAGATAAGGCTTAAAAGTCGTAAAGGAGTATAGAAAGGGACTTTAGAATGGGGATAGAAAGAGACTTTAGGGATGAACAAAAATTGAGACGCTTGTAGTAAAATTAAACTCGTGTGTATCGAACATAAAATATGGAACATTTATTTTGGCTGTGCTATGCATTATTTTTAAAGCAGATAATTTGCTTTTGTTTGTCTTACAAATTTGGGAAATTTATTTACTGATTTTTTACATATATTCTAATTTTAGCTTTTATTTCTCATATCACTTAACTGAATTCGTACTAAGATCAGATTTTTACTCAAAAAATTATCATTATTTACTACTAATTAAAAATTTAATTAATTATTTTTTTATTAGTGGATTGGCAAAGTTTACTTACTGATTATTAAACTAACCATGTGTTGATTTTAAGTCACTTGCAGAAACTGTGTGACTCCTTGTCTAGAACATAGTCTAGAATTTACTTAAAATTGGCATATGCATCTCTTTATGTTTTTTCTTCTGTGTTTGAAAATCTTATATTAAAATATTTTTAAAGTTTTTTTCACAGTTAGCAAAATTAAATTAAGAATTCGATAGTTTGTGAGCTTATCTCATAGAAATGAATGAAAAAAAGGCCCCCCAAAAAAAAGGGAAAATGTACGACACATGCCAGAACTCAAGGTAAATAACACATACCCCAAACATTTTAAAATAAGTTCAACATTTCAATTAACTCTTACGTCACCTCGATTTAATAATTCCATATTGCAACCTAGAAACAAGAAGAAACGATTTTCTTTCAAAAAGAGTGTCATTTCTTTCGTTATTCTGACTTCCAGCTTATTATCTGCTACTTACTGACAACTACTTTTTGATTCTGTTCTCCAATTCGTCTGTAGGTTACTGACGTCACAACTGGGCCGTCGTCTGTGAAATTAAATCCGCTTGTGTTAGGTTCTTATAAGCTTTGGGAGCTGAGCTTTTACTAGCGGAATGAGATTAAGGTCCCATTCTCGTAGAAGGATATCATTTCCTTCCGCTCTTACAGATTGAATGTGTTCCTACTACTTTTCTTACTTGCTTTTCTATGAGACTTGCATGTTGAGAAAGAACCCTTTCTTGTAAATAATTTGTAACGTATCTGTGCAGTTTCAGATTGGAAATTTTTGTCTATTCAGGCTATTTAGATTCTATTTTTAGCTAGAAAGAACTGCAATTGACATATCTGTTCTTACTAAATTACCCTTTTTATAAGGATTTTTGATTCTAAAGGTAATTGCTGCTAATTCTTAATGAAATTCTACTTTTTCCATCAATGCATACATATCAATTTCTCAAAAATCAATGCTATTTTTCTCATTTTTAAACGATTTATTATTAGTCCCATTTTTTCTTTTTTAAATTAGAACTAGTAATATATTATTCTGATTATTTGAATGTCTGAGATCTTTTGTTCTTCTTTTAATTGGTATGCGTTTTGTTAAATCATATAAGATATTAAAGTACGCTTACTTTGTACAAATCCAAATTCTAATTTCTCCTTTAGAACATAATGCATTTGAGGGAACCATTGTTTCCTTTTGCCCTATGCTTGTTTTTGACCTTTCAGTTATAAGTTGATGATGAAACTTATGTAATAAAGACCCATCAAAGCATCTACAAAGATACAGACAATAGCAACGAAAAAGACAGTTTAGAACACAGCAGGACATATATTGAAGTGACACTCGATCATGGGGATGTCATTGTCACAAATGGAGTGAGAATCACTATCTGTCATCTCCATTCTAATCAGGTAACTTTGTAAATAGTCATGGTCAGCGGCAAGTCAGCCGCCCAGCCAGTATGGGGGTTATGACACTTTGCTTGTAATCGAGTGGGCTCGGGTTCGAATTCCGAACAAGGCATGGATGCATCTTCGGGAAAAGAAGTCGGATTTTCGTCTGAAATCGATTCCCGTCCCGAATGGAAACAGTTCACCCCTTCTATTTTATGCTGGGATCATCGTTTGTAATAAAGTCTATATTATTCTGTGATTGTATTGCATGTGTTTGTCCATTTATCTCTCATCCTTCATATGTATTCCAATATGGAACGAAAAACAGCGAGAAGTCAGGCTGTCTGTTTCAGGAAAGGAACTACATGTTCTGGTAAAGTTACTCAAATGGAAGTTCTATTTCTTCCTCAATGCAGGCTGAAACGATTAGATTTAAAGGAGTGCCATATATAATACTTTATATACCGCAGTGACAAAAAAGGATCTGGTTGCGTCATTTCAATTCAATTGGCCGACAAATATGCTCTCTCATTTATTTCCCTGTATCACATAATGGCTTGAGATCCACTAAAGTTCGATGCTGTTCTTCATACTTCTCCATGCATAATCCTGGAAATCTCGCATTCACAGTAGTTGCTATGTATGGACAGTAGTAATTGCGACCTTGGAATCAACAAAGAAGACGGTATTTTCCTTTTTAAGCTGCTTTGTCTTGTCTAAGGATAAAAAAATGACACCTATTTCACCATCTAAATCAGGGGTCGGCAACCTATGGCACGCGTGCCAGATGTGGCACGTGAAGCAATTTTCAGTGGCACGCCACCACCCTACAAAATTTTAAGGTTTATGCTAAATCGTTCTTTCTCTCTTTTCAGCGTACATTTTTATATAAAAGTTATTTTTCACTTTCAGTTCTCTGCCATAAATAGATTCTACTGAATCAGCTTGCTTGTAGTTTGTGAGCTTTATGTAAAAGAAAACATCCTCTGTGTCATCGATTGAAAAACCAAAAACAAATGTCTTTGGTAAAAATCAAAATTCTGCTCAATTAACGTTTTGCAGATGAAATATGATAAACAGAAATAGTTCTTCTATCAACATATTTAATTTGGATTAAAAATAACTACTCTTGGGATAATTAAGTAAGGGAAGAGAGAATCTAATTTCATAACAAAAAAATGCCCTTTTAAATAGATATTAAGAGCAACAGCAATTTTTTTAAGTGCGTTGTGTTAAGAAGTCGTAATTATTTTGTTTTATACTTTTGGGGCGAAACAAAATTAATAGAAATAGATATTGGAACACAATTTTATTTTTTTTCATTTTTTTTTATTAGTCACGCTGTATACGAATATCGGGTATGATTTCAGTCGAAAGTTGAATAAATTAATGTACAATTTTAATTTTTTATTTATATTGAAGAATAGTCAAATTTTAAGTTTTTTCCTCTTGTTTTAATAAAAATTCTTAAGAAATACATATTTATGTGAACAGTTTTAATTTTTTATTTATGTTGAAGGAATAGTTATATTTTATGTTGTTTATTTTTAGGTCAATAAATATCTTTACATGATGCATAATTAATATATAATGACATTCTAAACCTGTATTTTTGACCGCAGTTTCCTAACTCTGCACGTTAGAATGGAATTGTACAAATATTTCTTATTACATGGCACGCTGAATCATGTTGGAGGTTGGTTTGGCACGCCACAACTAAAGGTTGCTGACCCCTCATCTAAATTATCAAAATGTTTTCCAACGGCAAAAGACAATGTAAAATATGTAGAGACAACTCTAGTTCCAGTATTTTTAATTATAAGGGAGTTATAGTGAACAGATATTCAATAAAATCTGGCAATAAAAGTTTAAATCATGTGGGTTTTCTTACTCACGTGATCAAATATAAAAAATAATCCGAATCTGAGTCGAATAATTTATTCAGAGAAATCAATTTAGGAAAAATAGTTTTTTAAGTATTCAAAGCTCAAACGAAAAAAAAAAAAACTATATGAGCAAGTATTCCTGAAACGAAATAAATTCATTTAATTTATTTCTGTAGGTGTACTGAGATTAGCAGAAGCATTGAATATCTTTTTCTACAAGCAGTCACACTTCATGTGTCTCCCACAGTCAACCCTTTTAAAAAATCTCGGAGGGTGTAACAGGGAAACCAAGAAAGAACATGTGATGCATCATTTTTTGTTATAACAGTCCGATAAAAACAGTATGGCAGGCGCAGCATGTAACAATGTTTGTCAAGTTTATGGGGGAAATGCAACAAAATAGGGCTAGGAGTGAACAGCCATCACACATTGGAGAAGACGATATTGATCAAGCCATATGGAATAACTTGAACCCAACTATGCAAGAATTAGCAGAGATCTTCAGAATACAACCGCGCTACGGTCAAGAAACGGCTGGTTCACTAGAGTTTTGCGATAAAGTTGGATATTGTTGGGTACCGCATACCCTGACAACTAAGCAACAGGGTAAGCGAATCTCCACCTGTGTTTCTTTGTTTTCAGGAATGACCCATTTTCGACAAGAATTGTGACAGAAGATGTAAAGAGGGTTATGTACCGAAACTTAAAGTGTCGTAGGATTATGAGTCACCCTTCTGATCCACCTGCATCGAATTCGTGAGCTAAAATACATCACAAGAAGGTGTTATTGAGTGTAAGTTGGCGTCGAAGACCGATAATTAATGTAATTAATGAATTAATATTTGAAAAAAATGTGTTAACATCAAGTGTGTGTCATCCACTACAAGTTTAAAAAATGTATTTGAACTTGATTGGATTAAAGAAACTATTTTATTAAATATTGAAAATTTGAACGAGATATATATACATATTTATAAATAAACAAATATATCTAGGGAGAGATTGAGCTAATAGTAAGAATTTTAAAATAACCCTATAAAGAGTTTAAAAAGTAACCGATGTCTGTAATAAAGTCTAATGAATAACTTTGATTATAAAAAATTAGTTTGACTTTCACACACATTTAAAAATATTATTTCAATGCTTTAAATTATATCCACCATTAAATATCCACAGGAAAATGATTTATACAAAATAACACTTTTTTCAGTATTTTATTTAAAGCACTTTCATTACGTGTGATGTCATCATATACAAAAAACACATTTCATCTACACTGACAGAACCCATTTCTCACTAAATTTATTATTCCATTTTCTACAAAACAAAATAATCTATTCGGGAAGAATTTCTAAATCAAAGTGAATTAAAACACTGCGAAATGAGTTTGCAAAGCGCAAGTTGACGACAAAACCCCAGACAAACGAAAACCTTCCACTTCATTAATGTCAAGTTCGAAATTTTTACAAAATGTTCTTCAAATAGAAGTGGTGATAATGCTTGCGTCAACACTTCCTGCCGCTTCGTTAATATGTGAATGTCTTTGAAAGCAAGCGACAGAACATTAATCATCCAGCCGTCTGAATACAGGAAAGGATTTCTAAGCCAAAACTTGGATGGGAAAATCCTGTATATTGCAAAAGCCTTATTAAATGAAAACTTACGAGATAATATAAGGGTTGATATGGACTTCGGAGTAGAGTTTCCGTACAATTCCATCATTATTTTTATCGTTTGTTGAATGTAAAGCCTAATTTGAAAGTCCTCAGTTGTTGAGAATTCGTGTAACAATATAGACTCTTGAAGAGATCATTAGAGAGGCATAACATACTCGAATTTTTGTTTGGACAAATAGAAAGATGTGTATTCAATCATCTTTGTATATTTATTCTACTCTGCTGGATGAAATAAGCTATTTTTAACAAGTACTACGTGTTGTTTAGCTAGTTTTAATGGAATTAGGAAGATGTGTAGTTTGTCTTTCTCTAAGTATATAATCACAAAAATTTTAATTAAAGAGATTGGGTCATTTTCCTTTAAGGTTAATAAGATAAATAAAAAAAAAATAACTGTTGTCATCTTTAAATTCCGAAAAATATTTTAGAAGAGAACGCTTGACATCTTAGGGAAATGGAACGCGAGGCGTTTCTCCATCCCATATTGAAATGCATTTGGCCCTTGAAATGGAGAAGCCTGGGTTGAGAGGGAGCTTCCTGATTGGTGGACTGGAAGGAGCAACGTGGCGTGGCTACGGAGACTGCTTCGGAGACATCCGATCTGATGTAAGGTTTTTCCAGTAATGATGTAAAATTTTTAGAGTTTGATGTATGGTAGTACGGGCACTGCTATATTTTTCTTTCTTTGATTTGCACGTATTTTTTAATTCTTCTAGTCTATTTTAGCGCTAGTGTTTTGAAAACGTGATGCAGTTTATCGATGGTACTGAAATTCTTTTTATCCGGCATACTATTCGTGGTGAAGGGAAATTAGTATGGTGTTTTGTTATATGCAATAAAAAAAATTGGCCTTTTTTCGAAGTATTTTGGGGGGGAAATTGACCGTTTAAGTCAAATGTAACTTTAATATAATGCTATTGAATACAACTAACCCACCAGTAAGGATATATTAAGAATTGCTTTTAAGGCAGTGTTTGTCAAACTGTAGGGTGCGCCCCCTAGAGGGGCATGATAATGCTACATGTGGGGGGGGGCGAGCATATCAAAAAGTCGAAAGTAAACTATTATTTTTTTTAAAGAAATTATTAGTTTACTGAAAGGAAGTAAAACAAAATACATTCTGACATGATAAAAATAAACGTTGCACTTTTATTTCAATCTGTTACATTTTAAAAATTAGAGAAAAAGGGAAATATAACATTAGATTATTTTCTTATTACTTAAAAATAATTTACTTAAAATACCTATTACTTAAAAGTAATGAACACAAAATTTAATACTTATGCTGATAATTTGTATGGTTCACAATTAAGGTCGTATGATAGCTTTAGCGTCAAAGGACATTATTATTGCACTCAATACATTGTTATTGTAATGGGGGGTGAGTGTGATGAAAATTATGATGGAAAATTGGGTAGCAAACATTGAAAGTTTTGAGAAGCACTGTTTAAAGGAATTAACATAGATTCTTGAAAGTTGAGTCTAAGACAGCAATTGAATTCGAAGATGAATATGTTTCTATTTGTGCCAATAGAAGTAAATTCTTTATGCTTCCATAATTCCAGAATTATAAAGAAAGTTTTCTCGAATTTATTTATTATTCCATTTTAAATAAAATTTTTTTTAAAGTTTAATCATAAGTATTGTGTATTATGTAGTAAATTAAATAGTAGTTACGGTAAGTAGTAAGAAGTTCACAGCTTCTGAAATATGTTATTTTTAAATGCATATTTGAAAAAGTAAATAATTATAAATATGTTAATTGAATTTCAATACGTTATTACATAATAAATAAACGTTTAAATATTTCCTTTTTAGTTACTATTAAACTATTTTCAGAAATCAAGTCATTTTTAACTTTTAAACATAGAGAAAGAAAAAGTTAAATGTATTAATGCAAAATACATCATTTCTAGATACGCAGAATTTTATTTATTCTATTACTTTGAATAATTCTCTGAATGTTATTATCGTTAACACTTATAAAAGAAAATAAGCTTTGCTCTAGTTTTGACTTCTCTCAGCACATAACAGAATAATTTGCATTTATCAGCTTCGATAGTTTAAACGAATAACATTTAATGAATATTGTAATTAATTTTAGTATGCAATTAAAAATTTATTATTTATTCGTAAATTAGTGTGAAAATGAATGAAGAAAGTTAATTATTTAAGTATTATTTTAATAAACTCTTATTTTAAAAGAATTTAGCATTTATTAAAACTTAATTGGCTACGACGTTCTAATCTTAATAAATTATATTAATATTTAATTTCCCCGTTGAAAGTCTTATGGGTAATATTTCAAAGTATCTTAAATTAATAATGATATAATTAATACTCTTGAAAAAAGTTGCATTAAAGAATGATGAAGTAGTTATCGATAGTATAATTAAAGGCCTCATGATAATAATTTATTAAAATATTTAATATCTTCTTACGGATTCGAATTGTTTAGTAACATTCTAAATTAAATCTGCATAGATTTATATATAAAGATAAAATTTTGGAATAAAACAAAGCAATTCTTGATAATTAGCAAGAAGATTAATGATATTTGATTACATGGAATATGAAAAGCAGTAAATTCTTCCTTCAAAAGAATTAAAACATCTTTTCTCATTAATTATTTATTAAAATGAAAGCTAAAATTTTACGGTCAGCGAGTTTTTTTAAAAACTTTTTGTACTACTTCGCTGATAAATATGAGTTTCCTTTCTAAAAATTATGATGAAAAGTTTTAAATCACATTTTCTAAAATTCTAGTGAAATTATATTTTAATGTTGTGCTCAGAAATGCATAAAGCAAACGATTTTACTCAAAGCTTTCTCAGGGCAAACATTTTCAACGATGAAGTCCCTAGACAGTCCCTGCACATATGTTTGTAAAATTTTTCGAATTTCTTAATGAGAATTATTTATACTTTATTCACATGTAAATCGACTCAATTAATTTTTAATAAAAATGCAGTATTATAAATAATACCTCATTTATTAAACTTTATTTCTTTGTAATATTTTACTTGTTGTTATTTTATTGTAATTCTAGAACTCTATTGAGTAAGAAATACTTCAATTCCAAAGGTTAATTTTCCTCCTGTCCTAAACTGGTATAAGAACGAAATAGAATAATATTATTAAGAATTAAAGAATTATTATCATAAATAGCTAAATAAAAATAGCAAATTTTACACTGTTAAAGTATTTTTCCTTCTATTAACATGAAAGAAATTCTAAAAACATCATTTCTAATTTGATCTAAATTGTTAATGCTGTCTTTAAAGAAAAAGAATGTTTTTTTTTCTTTTTATTGTATACATGATACAGTATTTGAGGTTATTGTGTTGGAATCGAAAGATTTTAGTAAAACTTTTTTCGTCGAAGAAAGCTTATCTTAAAATATATAATTTAATTCTTAATATCAAATATGTGCTCGGTCAAAAGAAAATTTCTGGACTAGAAATAATTGTAAATTCTGTAGACAAATAACCATGGTATAATATAACACGGCTTAAATCCGCAGAAGTAATACTTATTTAATTAATCTTGGAATACTTATAAATTATTTCAAAAGAATCACAAATTTTTAATGATATTACTTCTTTCACGTTTGAATCAACACTGATTAATATTATCTTTATATCATCATATACTTTGGGATTTTATCATAACAGCAATCAATTGAAATGATTTTGTTATAAACTTAACACCCTTAACTGGTTTGCCAGTATAACTTACGGGCTTCAGAATGCTGACCATAACAAATTTTCCTGTACGCTGTACGAGCACTGATATTTTCTTCTTTCTAATATTTGATTTGCGCATATTTTTAATTCTAGTAAGATTATTAGTACTAGTGTTTTTAAAAGATTTGGTTTGTCCACAGAACTGAAATACTTCTCATCCGGGATTTTTTTCGTGGTGAAAAAGGGAATTTTGCATTGAAGGCAGGAATTTAGATTCTTGAAAATATTCGATAAATGAGACAAAAAAGAATTGACAAGGAAATGTGCAATTTGTTGCTTGAGAAGAGATGAAAAAAGAAGGATAATCTAAGAAAGCCCATATTATCTCTGTCTCCTTTGCGATGTAAGACTTAGTATTACACCATTCTTCAATTGTGTGTGCATATATATATATGTATGTATATATATATGTGTGTGTGTGCTAACATACACAAAATTCCCAGCTGTTTGAAAAAGTGGCACGCATATGAAATTCTTTTGTAAGTATGAGAGAAATTCTTTTTAGCTGCATGAAACATTCTTCATAGTATGCAGAGTGTATTTATATATAAAAAAAAACATTTGGTGTTTTTGAGGGGGTTTCACGATAAAAATAGTGATAGTGTAATAAAAATAGTGTGGAAAATTGAAAATTAAAGTAAAATTCTTCCATTTTCACATTCTATTAAGTGTTATGCTTAGCTATATTCAATAAAAAAATAAGGTTCTTTCTATCACTTTGGGCAAAAAAACTGACCGCTTAAGGGGGTAGGTTCACGAAACAGGATCTGTATCTCAGTAATGTTAAAAATAGGCATTTTTAAGGAATATTTATAAACATTCTATTGAATAAAAATCTCCATTTTTTTACTGAATATTCTTTGAACCATACTTTAATCAGAGATTTTATAGATAGGATGTCTAGTTATTTAAAAAAAAATATTTTTTGCACAATTCTGGTTTTTTTTATATCAAAAACAGTGAAATTTCATGATGTTTAATGCCATAAATTATAAGTCAGAATGTTTTTTAAAAAAAAATCCCTCGATAAAAGTATGCATTAGAGTGTAATTATTAATTATGCAAAGGTATAAGTTGTTAAATGCAGTAGTTTAGGAACAAATGTTCCTTATTTGGTAAAAATGTTTGTTTTGAGAAAAATGGATTTTAGTAATGGATTTAGTAGATTTTGATAGGAGGTAAAACATTTTAAAAAAATTATTAAAAATACTTCTATTGCACGTAGAATGATAGTTTTTGCGCCATTAGAAGCGTAGAGATTCGTATTTTATTAAAATGAGATAAGTGAAAAATGTGTTTGGGGGCTGAAATCAATAACCTACCCCATTTTGGTTAAGTTTTACTTTTTCTTTTTGGATTATTTTGTTGCTAAATTTTGTCTTCCACACATTAATATTTGATTGATTTTTAATCAGTAATTAACTTCGCATTTTGAAAAGAAACCCGAGGTTTATATTGGCGACGAGACTCTGATTTTTAACCAAGGTTAAGTGACAAAGATACCCCTTGAGAGGGGTAGTATTTCAGTTTTCAAATTTTCACACAGAATTTTAATGTGAGAAATTGGAACCTTGATATGTTTAACTAGACAATCAAAAAATATGCTCTACTTAATTTAAGTTATTTCTTAAATATTTTCATTAATTCATGAAACCTCACGATTGAATGGTGGACACAGTGATTATTTTATTATGTTTTATATAATTTTTAATTATTTTCAACAGTATAAAATAGTATTTGCACACAAAAAAATGTAAACCTTTTTATCTAACGTTGCTTCAATTTTGTCTCGAAAAAAAAACTGCTCAAGGCTATCCTGAACCGATCGTTTTGAGTTCTTAAATTTAATGTTGATTGTATTGATTTTTTTTTTTACATTTTTTCACAGAAATATATGTGTTGCATCGATTTAGACACATTAAATGACAGCTGAAAAAGCTACAAAATTTCTACAACATTTCCTTTTTTTTCTGTATTTCTATATATTTCAAAAATATTTTTAAACACCTAAATACCCGCTAATAAATCATTAAAATAAACATACTCAGAATTCGGGAAGCAACTCCAATGTTAGAGAAACTTTCATTATCTTTTGTGCTTTCGGCTGTTCTGGATTTTCCTGAAATTGATACAATAATCTAGCCTTGCAAAGGAAAGTAGTAACTCTATATGATAAGCCAGCGATACTCAAGCTGCGGCAAGCGGGTCACATGTGGCCCACCGGACCTTTCTGAGTGACCCGGTCGTGGCCCGTTGCACAAACAAATTAAATCATTTAAGAACAATGCATTAATAATTTAGTAAGAAATTCTATCAATCACATATATCACTTTTGCTATCGATGTCGTGCTGGTATGCATTGTGAGATAATTTTATCCCTTTTTGTAGTGTAACGGTAAGTGATAACAAATAACAGAAGAGTAGCGGCCATCACATGGGTGAATCTGATTTTTAATTAACTCTCATGTCCTTCAAGCAAAAAATATCTGAAGAATATTTATTGTTCCAAGACAATTAAGATATTGACTGTTTTGTAGAGAAAAGCAAGAATGTATCAAAAAGTTGTTGTGCTTGTCGTAAAAATGTTATATTTAAAAAATATAATTTTGTTCGTTACCATAACACTAAGCACACATTTTTCAATGTGTTTGTCTTGATAATCTCTTCAAGATGAGATATACTAAATTACTTTTAAAAAATGTTGCAACAACAGCAAAACATTTAGGGGTTATCAATGATGAAGGAAATAAATTATCCAATAACTGGGTAAAAAATGCATAAAACATGTTTTTTTGTGAGTTAAGTTTGATACACTACAATTATAGTTTTAAAATAAAATCTTTTCTTTTTCAATGGGGCTGCACATTAGTTTTTTTAAAACTTTTGTAGACCTAGTACATTCCCCAGGAGCTGGTATCACTTTTTTAGTGCTGCACCATATAGGCGATACCAATTACAGCAAGCAATTTTGACGTCCAGTTTTCTCCACAGAATGAGTCACCTGAGCTCTTGGCGATGCGAACCAGTACTAGGATTAAATTTTGCCGAGAGCATCCAAGCCAAACAGACACTCTGGGAGACTTTTATATGCCGCATAATCATACGACATGGCCGCTGTCGCTTTTCTGCATCATGAAAATCCACCTACTAGGGCCGGGGTCGAATCCGCAACCTTGGGTGCAGGAGGCCAGCGACAAACCAACCACGCCACCCAGCCAGTCTAAAATCTAAAATTAGGAAAATTAATATTTTGACCAATTTTCTGCATTTTAAATGTCATTAGTCTTATAGTGCCCCCCCCCCTATTAATCCTTATGTTGCGTCCCGCTTGAAATAGTTGCCACATGCATGTGTTCCGGCGGAAAAAAAAGTTGAGTAGACCTGTGATAAGCATTACATTCACAAACTCAAAATGGTAGGTGATGGGGATTGCCGTTTATAAATTCTACATTAATTAAACGAATATAAAACGGAATCAATATAAATAATGTAATAAACAACAGAAATTTTTAGTTTTAATCAAAATATTTGCCTTTATTTAATATGCCACATTTTTATTTTCACTTCTAAAACAGGGAACTAATCCCTTTATCTTACATTAAACTACTTCTTAAATTTAAATATGGGAAAAAATAGTTCAACAAAACACATCTTACTATACTCTACGAAATAAATTCTTATAAAAACTTATCCATTTCATGTTCAGAACTATAAATGCCTTCTGCACAACTTAAAATATAATAATAAAGGGACATTTTACTTCTCGGCCTTAAGCTACAAATTTTAATTCAAAATCTGATAAAACTCATCAAAACACTACATACCCATAAGGATAGATTTTCGATATTATGGTTGAATATCCTCCCCTTCAGGGTAATATTTCCAGTTGGGGGGATTTTAGAAATAAAAATGAGCCTGCCACGCCAAATTAGTTTTATTATCAAATACCGCACTTTATTGCTCGTTTGAATAAGGTCTGGAAAATAAAACTCGCCAATTTAAAATTTTGGTGAGGTGATAAATTAACTCACTCTGAAACGATGGGAAAATTTTACGGGAATTTTATACAGTAATTAAAATTTATGACCACGCATTCAAGGCCTACTGGATAAAATAAGGCTCTTACGTAAGATGTCATTGATTTTACTATTGAAGTTGATCTGTGTGATAGAATTTGGGATCGTTAACTTTGTCTAACTGATGCCACAAAATTTATTTCTGAAATTAAGAGGTCAAAGTTATACCAAAATGTGGTTTGTATGTTATAATCTTCCAATTCCATTTAAGTAATATGCTGAAATGCAATTTCAAAAGCTTGATTTTGTTCTTGTTTATCGATTAGTTCATAAAATGTCAAATAATTTTGATATTTCAGAGTCCAATAGGATGTTTTTGGATTATAAATTTTTTTTCAATAATAATATTTATTACATGGGGTTGAGTTCGAATAATAAAAATATATTTATCGTTTTATGCCATTATCTTTTTTATTTAGAATACTAAATGTTTTGAATGTCCAACATTCCTTACAAGTTAAAGCTTAATTATCTAAAGTATTCTATATCCCTGTGTGACACTATTCAACACAAATTTATTTGTAAACATCTATTACTTATCTTTTTGAAAATTGATTAGATTTGGCATATTTGATTATGTGTGAACATCATTTTATTTATTTATTCCAATTATTGATTTTGATTGCGAATAATTAATTCATACTTTAAACTAAATATGTTTTTGGTCCATGAGAAGTTACATTAAAGCAAGAAAAACTCAAATTTAAATGTTAATTTTTGCTGTAATAGGAAAATATAGGTCCAATAATTATCATCAAATAATATATGTATTCACTGTTTTGAAAACTTAGGAAACTTATTCATTCATTATTACTGGAAGATGCATATATTTTTGCAATATATTTACATCCATTTTAAACTCTGGAAACTGTACACATCATATAGAAAATATTGAAAAAATCTGCTTTAATTTAAACTTTAGAAGACTGCTAGTTTTGAGAAGAAAATATTCTTCAGTTCGACTTTTGAGTTTGCAGCATTCTTCCTTTTTTTGAAAATAACTGACTCGATTAAGTGTCACTGAGCAATGGCAACAAGATAACGTGTTATTTACTTGCAGTGCAGTTTGGATCTTTGTGGTTAAGAAAGTAAAGTGGAAGATGACATTTTTTCGTCTCTCGCCCGAGCACATAGAATTCAATCAAATGATTGATGTGCATGTTGTTTGAGAAACCGCATGGTATTCAAAAAGCGGTGAAGAGATGAAGCAATATCAATGTTGATTTTTAAATTTAACCCATCATCTTTTCTTTTCGGAGGACAGTTTAACTGATCATGCTATACGTAGCAAAACAAAACAATAAGAGAATTATTGAAACCAATTTTCAAATTCTGGATTTATAGTAATCCTAATTAAACAATACTTCGTTTCAATATAAAGCTCAATTGCAAAAATTTGTAAACAGGGGGAAAAAAAGAATGAATGAGACAAGTGTTGGCAGTGGAAGAAGTGAACCTTGCCATACACTGAAGAAGTTTTATATTCTTTTCCTAGAGTAACATGTGAATGAGCATTGTGTTAGTGAAATACTGTTTTTAAGGAAGAGTACGACCTATCACTTGAGTTACGTAATCAACCTGAGTTAATGGCCATTGGTCAGCGTTCTCACACTTTGGAGTAATTGAGATTACCCATAATGCAATAGCGTTTTAGATCATAAAATCACTCGCTTGTCCAGACAGACCTTGAATAAGATACTCAAAAAAAATATGTCCACCGCTCTATGTCTAAAAATATGCCTCTTTATGTGCGTCTGTCATTAGAAGCCAGATTTACGGTGGAACTCATTTGAAAAAGCAATTTCTATCCAATTGGCTCTTTTGGTGAGCTTGTCGTAGCTGGAAGCGTTGGCAGAGCAGATCATGGAAATTCTGCATATAGAAATCTGAACACGCAACCCATGATGCAGTAGACATCAACGAAGCGTGGAAACAGACAATAACACGCCTGTAGACGTGTTCAATGTTGTGCCAATTCACAAAAGAATGCTATATGGTCCATTAGGACGATATGTCTGTTTTCTCGTGGTGACGTTATACTGAATGCTTCATGTCAGGATTTTGACTTGTACCATTGCTCAAGGTACATCACTTCCGTATATGCATCACTTTAGGGCAGCGGTTCTGTTGTTGTTTCTTATGCCACAGGATCTCGACTGCGTCAGATTCAGGCCCACGAAATTCATCATGGCAAGGGCTAGATGTACGCCTGCCATTGCCGTAGCCTTGATCACCATTCAGGTGACAGTACGATTTCGCTCAGTTCCACCCAAATTTTGAGGAGAACACTCGGGAGGTCAGGGGCCCCACCTCTCTTCTTAACTTCAAACGGTGAGCTTTATGTATCAGACTGAGATCGGCACCCCAAGATTTTGAACACTCTTCGACTTAATAGTCTTGATCGAAATTAGGCTCTAGTGGAGTTTTTCACTTAAGGGCAATTTAGTGATTCGGTCTAGGATGGCACACCTTTCAATTTTTACACGAGGCCTTTTAGAGTTGGTAAAAGAGGACTATCTTAACGTTATATGAGGGAATACGCAGGCTCACGAGTAAGGCGCTACAGACCACTAGGGGTCCCTAGACCAAATTTTAGGAACCGCTGCTATAGATTTATTACTCACAGTTGCGATGTGAAGTCTACCCTTGAGGTCACTGATCGCTTGCCGTCAATCGAACACAGTTGTTGAATACTGCTTTTTTGTTGAAGCATATTGATTCCTAAGAAATCCTTTGCTGCACTTCACAAAGGTTTTCTTACATGGCTGGTATGGACGTTTAGAAGACATATCCTAAAACGTCCAAGCGCAAGCCTGATCGCTTTGTAGTTCATTTACCTATTTTAACATGCTTTACATATACGATGTGCTACAAGTTTTCTTCAAAGCTCATGATGTGATAATTTTCCCGAATAGTAGTTTGTAGAATTTGTTTTATAATCAGCGTTTTTATATTTATTAGAACGCGTTTTCTTCTATTCTCATCACTGTTTTTCTTAGCATTTTAATACATGTATTATGGTTACAGTTATCGGAGGTTGCTTTAATAATTTTAATGGGCTAAACTGAAACATAATAAAATGTAATACGTGCATAATAAATGCAATCACATATTCTCTATTGAATTAAAAGCAGAAATTAGACTTCATATAAATAATATTTCAAATTTGATAATTTAACATATTCAAAAATTAAAATTTTTCATAAAGTTTTTATTGAAATTCAAAACAAAATTCTTATGTTATGCATATCATTTTAAATTAAGTGCGTTTTGTTTAACTATATGCATTATTATTGAGAACAAATATATACTTTTTGAAATATATACTCTTAAGAAAAATCAAAAGTTATTATCAGCATATAGTTCATGATCTGATTTGTTGGAATCATGTGATTATATTTACCACGTGATTGTGATGTCACATGAATTTATGACCTGATTGGCTGGAAAACTGCGATTAAAGTTATTATGTAACCATGCCATTTCTATGTAATTGAAAATTTCAAGGAATTCCAAACAGTTATATGATAAATTTTTGTAGAACTCTACAAATTTCTTTTGGAGGATGCTAATTCTATCACACCAGCCCATTAGTTGCAGATAAGCGTTCAAAAAACTTTAATTTTTCCCTCTGGACATAAATGATTTTTTGATTTTCTCGCTGAATTTGTTACACTTCAGTTTTTTTCCCCTTTTTCCTCATTGAAAATTCAGATTAAATCTCTGCTACGCTTAATTTTACTAAGTACCTCTATCTAAAAATAGATCTTATTACCTAAATCCACCGTTTCTGAGCGAGCGATTCCGCCAAAATCCTTTTCCTCCCGATTGAGTGGCAATCGTATTAAATAGTATTTATTCAAGAGATAATTAAATGCAATATTAAGTTTCGATAAAAGTTTCTGGTAATGACAGCTTTCGAAGTAGCAACTCTCTGAAGGAATACTCTTATAATTAAAGAGCGCCCTCTGGTGACTGCGGGTAGAGTCAATTTAAACAGGCTTTTCTCTTTGCTAAATCTAATTATTCTGACTCTTCTTATCTTTGTGCAATCAGCGATTTCCATTCCTTTAATTCGCATTTAGTTGAAAATTTGCTGTCGGGTACATCTATTTTTCCTTCGACGGGAAATGTTCTGTCTTTAAGCTTATTAAAGAGCAGATTTAAAATTAAAATAAGCTTTAAATGTGCTTACTGGAGTTAATCCTTGAAAATTTAAATACTGTAAAGATTTTGGGGTGTGAAGAAAAAGATATGTACTTTGTATTTATTTTCTTATTGGGTAACTAATGAATATATATTTTGACTTAATCTTCTATTAATTTTGGAAAACAAAAGTATTTGAGCAATTTTAATGGGAAGATTTCGTAGGATGTAATGGAAAGTGCTGTGAAGTGTAACTTACATTTGCACTTTATTATTTAAAACTGTCGATTGTTTAAATATATTACAATTTGTAATATTTTAATCAAGTCAATATTAAAATTCAATTTATTATTATTGAAGCAGTTATTAAGTTTTAGATATAATCGTTTGAAAACTTCATTAGATGAAATCTGAGGGAAATATTATTATAAAATATTACACAGAAGTAATGAATTGTACCTCTTTTACCGTTTTAATGACTAAGGAAACTAATTATGTTTTAGACTAAAACTTAAGAGGCTTCTAAGAATCTACCCGGCACGCCTAAACATGTGGGAGAATTGGAAGGAAGACTAGCCTTTCTTCAAAAAACTTCCATACTTCTAATTTATTCCCAATATTAGATGCACTCAATTAATAACTAGGAAGACAATTAATGAGGTACACGAGATATGAGAACACTTTAAGGTTTAATCCACTTACTTAATTCAATATTTCCGACTTCTTCGCCATTTTACCTAGATTTAATCTACAGTGACAATTCGTCACCTTAATTAATTCAATTATCCAATATTAAATATCCGCGATTCACATTTAATTTGATTAATCACTGCTCCGTTAGCAGTCTTCCTATCTCTCTCTCACTAACCTGAAAGTCTAGACTTTATATAGTAGTCTTAATTTACATAATCATGTCTTCTTCGAAGAGGAAGAGTTTTATAATAAAATAATTTTTAAAGACCAGAAATTTCCCAAGATGATTATTGGTAAAATGGTCGCGGATAGAACCGTCACAGGCTTGCAAAATAATTTAAGGATTTCTTATATAATAAAATAAATTTGTTCTGGAGGTGACTAAAACTACGTTCGAAATTATGACTTTGAAAAATCTTATAAATAAATAAATAATAATTTTGATATTTAGTGTCACCTGAATTAGAACATACATATGAAACTATAAGAATATAACTACAATAAAAAATATTTAAACGCAATTTTTTTGGTAAAAAAAAAATGAAGAATGACTTATTACTAAAACATTATTCTTTCTCTGATTACTGTTTCTATAATAATGTAAATAGCAAAAACTTCTCTACAGAATATAAACTACGATTTTTTGAAAAACTCACATAATTTTCTGAATAACTATTAAATAAATATTGATCGGTGTTTTTTGTTAAAATGTCTCTATTCTGATTTAGCAAACCGTGAATAAATCCACTCGTGAATTATATACTTCTAAAATCCTAGACCTGGCTCTTTACAGAAATTTTACCTACATGTATATGCAACATATTAGATTGAATTTCGTTAATGTTTGAAATATATAGTTTTGGAATGGAGTAATTGTTATTACTTTAATACATCAAAGTATAATTAAGAACAATTTCAGATACGAAATGTTAACCAAAACAAAATTGTAAGTCAGTGCTTCTCAAACTTTCAGTATTGGCGACCCAATTTTCTTTCATAGCTTTCATCGCGCCCCCTTTCCCCATACAATAACATTGTACTGAATGCAATAATAATGTAATTCGATATTAAAGCTACAATACGGCTTTAATTATAAACCGTGTAGTATCAGGTGTTGATGGATGAAGGAAGGCGGATGAGCTTGGGTATGTTATTCCTCTTTCAACAAGAACTTTGTTGGGAGTAGTGTATTTAGTTCTATTTGTCAGAGAAATAATTTATGTTTTTTTTTTAAAGTTCAGATTAGTAGTGTTTTATCCTGTTGCATATGGCAATGAAAGAATCTAATGATGGATTTAATGAGTTGCCTCAGAACTGTAAGACCAGTTAGGAAAATAATAATATAGCCACGGATTGAGCGGAATACAGATGTTTAATATTTTCACCTTCCGAAATGGATGTAAGCTTATCTCCTTTATAAAAAGTTTAATAATAGTGTAATAATTATCACCATTAATGCACACATTATCAAGATAAATATTAAATTTTGATTATAATTTTTTATGACAATCCCATGGGTGTCAGTGTTAATTTTTAACTTGCTCTTCGTTTACTATTCATAAATTTATAATCAAATACATTGTACAGACTGATAAATTTATAAGCATATAAAAAAGTGTAAATGTGTATTTTTTTATATTATGTCAGAATGTATATTGCTTTGCTTACTTTCTGTAAATTAATAATTTTTTTAAATAATCTTTTATTTTTGATTTTTCGATCCACTCGCGCCCCCCTTGTAGGGATATCACGCCCCCCTAAGAGGGCGCGCCCCACAGTTTGAGATACACTGTTGTAAGTGATTGTTTTAAATTTTGTTAGAAACAGTCACTGATGTTCTATCTGTGAACCCTTAGTCACATGATGCACAATGACCAGGTAATCCATTTCCAACCAAACACGTGCTAAGCTATCTGAAACAAGTCCATCGATAGCAACTGTGATATGCCATTTAAGCTCCGCTAGGTCAACAGAAAAGGGAAGGACGAATATTTTGTCCTTTACATACCCCAACAGGAAGAAATAACAAGTGTTAAATCAGTGGTTCTAGGTGGTCATTGGGAAAAAGTAGCCTGTTCTAGTCCGTTACAAACTAAATCCGTGACTTTTTGCGATGCAGTCAATAGTCTAGGACAGGGATGGCGAACCAACAGCACGCGTGCCACTGATGGCCCGCGAAACAATATATTGGGCACTCTACCAATCAAAATGGTTTGCACTTTAGTTCAAAATAACAAAGTTCACAATGAAGTATTACGATCAAACGCAAGGGATTGGTCGCGTTGCGGAAGGGGGCACACTCGTTTGTTACTGTTTTGCTTTAGTTACGTCATGGACTGTAATTTCTAAAAATGCGAAGTTTGTCTACGCATAGCAATAAGTAAATGTTTGTTAACACTACTGTATTTAAAGTTACATTTACGATTCCTAACCGTTATTTAACATTGTTAATTTAGCAACAAAGAAAATAAATTTGTGCAAGATAGTTAGTGTAGCAGAAAATTTAAAACTTGACGAACGAGGCATATAGCATGATTGATAAATGCAACAAAGCGGTGTGCATTTTATAGTCTGAAACAGTTGCATGTAGAGCATCAACCGTAAAACGGATTCCAGGCACATTTAACTGTTTGAAGAAGCTGGTTTTTGCTATTTTAGCCACATTTTCATTTATCTATGCCTGCGAGTCATTATTCTTAGAAAGGAGTAACATTAAAGACTATCTTAGAAACGTTTGGCAGATTATTCCAATTCAACATGCATTCTACTAAAAGTACCATCTTACAATCCTAATATTATATTTATAATCTAATCTCTGCAACACAACATAAGTCAAACTAATGTTACTTTACATAATTTGAATTACACGTATTACACCTTTACTACTACACAGTGCAAAATGTATTTTTTCGTAGTAAAGAAAGAACTTTGAGTTGTTAGTGTTTAGTTTTACTATTTTCCCAATAATCCCAAGTCAAAATTATTTTACGGCACGTCTATAATTTATTAAACATTTCCTTAGAAAATGGGCCCGTTGGTCACTAAAGGTTCGCGATCCCTGATCTAGGACTTTTACTTTTGTACAAATAGCCCTAGCTTTAAATTTTTCTTGCCATGGATGATTTTCTAGTTTGAGGTTCTTTTCCGAATCGTGATCGAAAATGCCGTAGCACAGTAGTTACTGTTATCGTTCAGCTGAATTCAAGAACATTTAAAGACTACTCCACTGAGGTCACAACCATTTTTGATGAAGTCTCATTACACTTACAGTATTGCTAACGTCCCTTCCGTCGGGGAAAGACACTAACTTAAGAATCACTGAGGTAGTGCGTGTCTTTGACTGTTACAGTTTTTACAGAACGTGGAAACGTATACTTCCTTATGAATCATCCTGCAGAATCAATAAATCAGGATAAAATCATCTGAAATGATGCAATGAATCAAGCAAGAATGAATCTCGTAATTAAACTCTAAAGCAATTAAATTCAGTCAGTACTCTTTGGAATTTGAGAAATATTGAGATTACTGATGTTTAAACATAGCATAATGTTGATTAAATTTTTGGTCTAAATCGAGTTGCAAGCGTAATTACTAAACAGTGCTTGTAAAACAGAATTCTGCATCAAGTCCTACGATTTGATTGAATTCCCTTTTATAAATCAATTCGTTTGAAGTAGCTCACATAAATTATTCTACAAGTATGCAATTTGCAGATGTGCTTGTTGAGAGGAATCAATAAAGGCTTCCTAAATTAATTACTCGTGGAAAAGCATGATCGAATTTGATTATGACTACTGAAACATTTTCATTAGTCCAGTCGAGATTCCGTGATTTCATGAATATTTACCAATATTTCGAATTTATACATAAAGATAGAAGAGTCAGGCTTTGACTAATTGTTATTTCTAGTGGGTTGTATATAATTTTGTTCCTTTTGTTAGGAGAGATTTAATATTT
>BMAO01024629.1:0-20683 GCA_019973975.1 Trichonephila clavata
AAATACACGTGTGTTAGTTTTAGACCTAACATTCAATATGGTTCTGTTTTTTTCTATTATGTCAAAAAAATTTCTGCTGTATGGAGAAGGTGGATCTGCAAAGTATACTTAACCTTAATTTGCTGGTCCTAAATCAACAAGCTTTAGAAATCAAAATAGGTTTCCATTTTAGTTACTGACTTTTTTGGTTTCTTCCATTTTAAAGTTCTAACTCTGTTTCCATGCTATACATACGTTTATTTAAATGTTGTACAATATACATTTCCACCATTTCTTTATAGCTATGTGTCTTAAAATCTGGTTTCTATCTTCTGGCTTTGTTAGTTGATAGTTTAGTCTTGTTATTTTTTCAATTTATTATATATATATATATATATATATATATATATCTTAGGTATATAACTATTTTTGTAAATTTTGTATATATATATATATATATATATATATATATATAAGTAATGCATCTATATTAAAAAGGTAAATCTATTTTAATATATACTCATTAATAATAATAATCTATGATCCAAATGTCACCTACTCATGCATTACATTTAGTAACTGTGCATATGCTTGCATTTTTTCACACTAGCTGTCGAAGTCTTCGTCTAGTGAGATTAATTGCAATCAAACTACATATTCTGAGCTAAATTTATTTCTTTACTTTGTTTTTGTAGCCACTCATGGTGAGAAATATTTTTCAGTTATACACATTGTTCTGAATGGCATTAAAATGTTTAGAGAAATACCGTGTCTTCTCCATGAATTTGCAACATAAGATTTAGGAGCTATTCTTGCTTAAATTTAGAGTTTTAACATCGAATTTACTGATAGGTCTATAAGTTTTTCACTCTCCTTTATTGTAGGTGTTTTTTCAACAAATGCAAAAAAGGTGTATTTTTCATCGAAACCTATTTAGTTTTGCAAGACATTGTATTAATGAGTCTCATGTAGCACGAGGTAGCAGGAAAAAAATAACATATTTACAATCTAGTAGATAATATGTATAAGTATAAAGATAAATGTTTTAATATTCTTTTATTGTATTATAAAAAAATTTTAAAAGTATTGCAAAATAAACTTGTTATGTAGAAATAAAATTTTCAGTTTTTTAATGACAGGTATGAGCTTTAAACTTAAAAAAGATGAGAATCCATTTTGCATACACATTTATAATTTTCTTTCCGATTTTTTTACTGTGACTCATGGAAACCCTGGGTATTCCTCGTAGAGCTACAGTGTTCCGTGGAAAACAGTTTGAAGATCACTGCCTTAGACGACTGACTGGAAAGGAATTCCATTTCGGGTCAGTCGTTAGAGTTTTTTTTCTGTCATTTGTTGTTTCCGGCTTGCAGAAGGAAGCGCAGCTGCAAGCTAAATCTGCACCTTAAACAACAAGAGGTGGAAGTACCATGAAAAACCTACTAATTTGAAATCACGGTCAAGTGGTGAGGTTTGTACTTGTAATAACACGCCACTCTGCAAACTTTCACATCACACCAGCATGAAGATATTGAGCCAATACAGTTTGTATGCCGTGAAAATAATTATAGTCATCTGTAGTAGCGGTGGTGTTTTAATGTAATTATGAAACCTTTTTCCTTTTTTCCCAACACTATTTCTTTATGTGTTCTAATATTAAATATCATACAACGCTGAAGAATTTTCATTGTCTTTCAAAATTCTAGAAATATATTTTATGTTTCAGAAAATAAAAAGAAAATAATTAAAATAAAGAACTAAAATGCTCTTGGCCCATCCTCAGTTTTTTTTTTAGTTCATTAAATGCTTCTATACTTAGTTTTGAAAGTCGTATTGCAAAAAAACACGGAAACATTAAATGTAACGATTTCAAATTCCTTGCGAATAAGTAATCGTAAAAACATGCAAAAAGGACTTTGCACAACATGTTTCACATTTTAAAAATAATAATAAAAGAAAGACATTATATATATATATATATATAAATGAATTTTATTTCTTTCATATAACTCAAATATTATCTAAGCTCTTAAAGAAAAAATCTCATGTTTTTTTTTTTTCAAATTATAATGTACACATAACCTAACTTATTAAAATACATTTTACTTATGCATCCAGTTAAATATCAATCTTGTAATTTTCATAAGATGGCCCATTTTCTTTTAGTCACGTTCACACTTTTTAACTGTCTCCAGTTCTTTCAGCAGCACATTCTAAGTGTGACAACAAGAACAACAACAAAAGGAAAAAAAAATTAAATATATTTATTAAAAAAAACTTTGTTCAAATGCTTTGGAAATCCGTTGAGCTCCCTGATTTTTCTCCTTTTTTTACACCCTTGTTTCTTTAATATAAATTTTCTGACTCTTTTTCTGCGCTTCTTTACAAACAACTTTAAGGAACGTTTCAAGCGATCCTAACAATTTCAAAACGCAGAGACTTTCTACTGTGCAATGGAAACTGCCACAAATAATAGGAAAACTTCACCAAAATAACAAGTTTCCTCCGAGTTTTTTTTTTTTTGTCACAAAACAAGAGGAAAATGAAGGATTTTCCAGTTTGAAAAATTAGTTCAGCATATTTGCATTCTAACAGAAGTTGATACTGCAAGTGATCCGTATGGGACACAAACATATTTGTTAGCAAGGAAAAAATGTTCTGAGTTCTTTCAAAACTCTAGAGAAGTTTGTCGTATTTTTATTCGAGTAGAAAAACTGATCGATAGTTCTCCATTTATGCTTTCTCTTTCTTTTTCTTCTATTGAAATATGTTTACACGCATAGAGCAAAAAATAACTTTTCATCTAAGAAATAGTTTATTTTTATATAAAAGATAGAAATGCAATACATCATAACTCTTCCATGTTGTAATATATATCTTGTGATTTTTTTTTTTTTGAAAAAGGAAAAACTCTGAAATATTTTTAAGATTAAGTACTATACATATATCACATTTTTTATACATATAAACGGAAGAAAATACTACTAATTTAAATGCTGATTAGGAATCAGGGGTATGCTTATATTTGTGATTATAAAACAAGTAATGATATTTTAATAGGAATAATATAAGCAAAGTTAGCTACAGTGCTATGTCGATATTTTCAATCTCGAGTGGGTTTATATTTGTGATAAAAAACATATAAATACTGATGTTTTACAGGAATAATGTAATAGTTTATTTTCAAGTTTTTTTATTAATATTTAATTTTATTAATATCTTTCCCCCATTGTTTATAATACATAGTTGTGTTAAAGTGTGAAAATGTTTCATTTAAAGTTATCTAAATTATCCATCATGCTCCATGTTCGATGTAATCCCCATATGTAACAGGAAGGTCCATAATTTTTCCATTTTGAATTTAGGAGATGTATTGTTATATTTTTATAAGAAGATATTTCATGTAAAGTACATAAATATTAAAATAACGATTATCGGTTGTAATATTCCAGTACATAAATTAAGAAAGCTAAATGTACAAGGTTTTCTTTTTCTTTTACCGTAGATTAACCAGTTCTGAATCACATTGAGAAATAATATTCCATTTCCAAGAAGTACTGTCTTAAAATTTAAAAGTTTATTTCGGTGTTCAGCAGGAACGTTTTAAGGCACAAGCCATGTCCAGGGCCTCGAGGATAAGGGCTCATCTCGGCCTCAATAAGATTATAATCCGTGTAGTTTTAATAGTCATATTCTACTCCCGATCATGTTTTCCGAAGAACTAGGATTTTTAAACTATATACAAACTGGCAAGTGTAGAAATAATGCATTATTAGGTTCTGTACTAGTCTAGTCCTAGGCTTACCACTCATTACTCATTTAGTCAAAGGCGGTAGTCTGTCAATTGTGAGCCATGTACATTTATTTGTTGTGAGTTATTGTTTGTTCGAGTATTTGACATCGTAACTATATAGTGTCTACTTAAAAGCGCTGCAGGTGAACCCCACTTTTGCAAATGGGGCGATGGCCTCAAGAAGTTTTAGAACGTCACTGCTGGCAGGGTTCTAAATGCGAATTTTGGCATAAGTTACTTTCAGGTACAAGTTTAAATTTCTCATGAAATGCTTTTCTCCGAATACATATATCATTGGTATGTGTCTGTTCTGTATTTAATCCTACTTGCAACGTGACAAAACATGTTAGCGAAAATTCTTTCAGGCTTTATCACCCCGAGACATTTTTTTTCATATTGTATGACATTATCATAGCAATGTAATGCATCAGCATAATACAACACATTTTATTGAATCTTCTTCTTTATAAATTCACCCTATATATGTAATAGACGTGGCCGTTAAAATGTATTCTTAATAATATGATCGCTGTTGTTGATGGTTTCCTTGGATGATATTGACGAGGCATTCCGGTGATTGATTAAAACTGGTTTATTATCCATCTTGAACACATAAAACATTACAGGACGACACAATATAAACACACACAAGCACACTGCAGCCGATTACATGGTTACGCAGACAAAATAAGGAAACGAAGAGAGTTGGTCTCCAGAATCTCGCTATTTACAGGCGTCTCAAATCACATGATCTGAGTGGGTAGCGAGGGTAGTTTAAAATACGGCCGTTAGGCGGCTGGCTAATTTATTAATTGTAGTTCGGTCCTGAAGGGATGTACCAAAGGCAGTTAAAAGTTATTTTAAAGGATTATATTACTGGGAATTATTACATATATATATATGGAAATAGGATATAGTAAATAGCATATATATATATATATATATATATATATATACAGGAAAAATGCACAAAATATAGAAAAATAAAAAATAGACCAAAATAAATTCAAATTAGGTGATAGCAAAATAAGCTTGGCTGAATGAGGACTGCTTTCAGCTATGTTAAAGCAAGTTTTTTAAAGGATAACCAACCCTCTTTCCAACCTTTTTATAGAAATGAACTATATTCGAAAATTTTAAATAACTGCTTATAATACGCGTGGAATCTACCACAAAACTAAAAAAGTAAATGTTCATGCACAGTCAATTTTTCCAAAAATACGTATATATATATATATATGTGTGTGTGTGTGTGTATGTGTATGGTGTGTGTGTGCATGCACATGTGTTTTTCAAAGTAACACTTTTTTATTCTACATGTCAGTTACATGAAGTGTTTTAAATTCTTCACTTTTTTTGTTTTCAATTTTTAAAATGGATTATTAACAGACGATAATCTTTTAACCCCTTAACTTCCGATTAAAAGTTACATGATTCGATCCCCAGTGCAATCGTTTTTCACATAGGCTCGTGTATGCGGTGTACTGGCAGAGGGGAAAGAAAATAGGAATAAAAAAGTAAATCCTACTCTGAAATAAATGAATCCTTCTCAAGTACTGTCAAAGTCATTTTACTGCATTCGAAAACCATCTGAATAATTTTAATGATAGCAGTGCAAAGATAATATTGTACATTAGGAAGACGTATATATATACGTCCTTGGCAGCTAACGCACTGGCTGAGTGAGGCGTCTATACATGTCCGTGGCACTTAAGGGATTACCTAAAATATAAATCTAGGAAATTCATATTTCATCAAAAAAGAGAAGTTTCCTATGAAATAAATTCTGTTACATGAAAACAGCTTAGTTCCAACAAAAATTCCTATTAACATGACATTAAGTATTGCAAGAACCAAGCGTCTAAAATATCATTACTCAGTTGTAATTTTTCGTTAAAATACATACAATGTTGCAGTTTCCAAAAGTGTTAAAAACTATTAATCTTGTTTAGAGGCATTCGTATTGTAAGAAATTAAATTAATCAACCGTGTGTCTCTTTTAGACTAATCATTAATATAGCGGAATAACATCGCAGAAAAATTAGAATATTTTATCGCTTAAAAAATTATTCTGAGTTTATGTGCGATTCGAGGATATTTTTGATTCTTTAAATTGTATTTTTTTTTTCAATCTGTGTTATTAAAAGACTTTCTATATTTGAAGATAATTATAAAATAAAACTTTTAGCATCTTTTATCAGTAAAACCTACTGATTCTGATACTTAATTTGAATTTTCTATCCTCTTTTGTCATTGAAACTTAAAACGTTTTCGTTCATATTTCTTCTTTATGTTCCAACACTATTTATCATAAATAAGTAAAAAGAATATTCTTTAATTTCAAGAAACTAAATAGTGAAAAATTGAATTTCAATATAATGCTTTATTATTTTTGCTCTGTGGGGGAAAAAACTCTTTCTTTGAATGTACCTTTTCCTTCAATAACTTAATACATGTAAATCAATAAATATTGGGATTTTCTTTTTTTTTCTCCAAAAATTATGATTAACGATTTCAGATTGAATTTTTGTTTCTGCTGAAATAAATCATTTCATGCATCATTTTTATTTTTTATTTCAGAGAAATGTATTTTATGCTACAAAATTGTATACTGGTAATTTTTATTATTATTAGTAGATTGAATGCGTTTATTTTATTGATTCTTTCAATAAACATGATCATGTTTCATTTAATTTAAATTTTAAAAAAAGACAGGGAATTATATATGATTTACATACTTTTTCAAAAAACAAGTTGATACGGTTATTGGAACGACTCTTAAAGTGTATGTACACTTCAGTGTTTCTCCTACTTGATTTTTTTAAAAGAAAACGTAAACAATATATGTTGTAGGTTGCTTTCTTAAAATAGCAATAATGTGCTTATTAATATCACTCTATGGGTATAAACAAAAATATAATGGTTAGAATGAAAAAAGAATAGAGCAATTTGATTAATTTTTAATAAATTATTGTCAAAGTTGAGCTCAGTGGTGCAACAGCCCATGGGGGTCAAGCCCTGATAAGACTATCTCAGTTTACGTGACTTAAGGCACTGGGGTGCATGTGCAAATGTTTGGGTCAAATCACCAGTCAGACGCAAAATCCCCAAAGTTCAGTTTATAAGCAACTTGGCACTCATTTATCAACCCACAGAAAGGATGAGTCGACCTTGCCCAGCCTGGGATTTGAATACTGGAACTTGGCGTGGAAGCGCGATACATTACTACTCAGTCTCACTGGGCTTCCCTCTAATACTAGAGTATATAATTTGAAGGCATTGGATAAATCACATTTTAATTCACCGTGATCAAACCAGAGAAATACAAAATGATACACATGGTTGACTTTCGCACGAACGTATATATATAGATCCCGTTCCGAAATCACCGCAAACACCGAGTGCGTCGTTTTCGACTTTTCCCCACTGTGCCCGGACCGAAAGTAAAGAGCTGGGACCCCGAATTTTTTTTCAAGGCCGCGTCAACGGGACCTCGACGCGAACGTCCAGTCGAAAAATATCGAATTCCCGTAAGTTCGCGCCCCAGGAAAAAAGGCAAAAAACCCCCGGAAAATACGATGTAGGGGGCGCTGCGATCGACTCTCGGATCAGAACGGGCACTCGTCCGACGCGGCTTCGTCAGGGGTCGGGCCGTGGTTTTCTTTTTGAATATATATATATGTATATATACACTCAAGAACCAAAACATTATGACAACCCCGACATTTTGCAATAAACTCGCCTGGATGACGTGGAAGGCACGTGATCAGGTGGAAGCGGTATTTAACTGCTGCTGAAGAATCTGAAGAATCATTCTTTCACTTACTTCTGTGTGTGATGGGATAGGATGCGGATCTAAGAGACTTTGATAGAGGGCAGATTGTAATGGCTCGAAGGCTTGGGACTAGTATTTCCGAAACTGCACGTCTCGTGGGTTGTTCGCGATCTACAGTTGTTAGTACTTATGCAAAGTGGAGGAATGACGGTGAAACCAGCAGTAGGCGACATGGTGTTGGACGTCCACACGCTATCAAAGAAAAAGGTCATCGGAGACTGTCTCACATGGTGAAGCAAAACCGGTGCCAAACAGTGGCTCAGCTGATAGCCCAATACAATGCAGGGCCAAGTAGAATAGTATTGGAGAACACTGTTCAGCGGACACTGTTGGATATGCGGCTACGCAGCAAACGACCCACACGTGTGCCTTTGCTGATCAAACATCATCGCCAACTGCACCTGCGTTGGACCCGGGAACATCGCGACTGGTCCATGGATCAGTGGGAGAGAGTGGCCTGGTCAGGTGAATCACGGTTTGTCATTCATCACACCGATGGCCGTGACAGGATAAGCCGTCTTCCAGGCGAACAGTTGCTTCCTCAATGTACAGTTGGTCATATACAGGAAGGTGATGGTGGTATTATGCTTTGGGGGACGTTCTCAAGGGCGTCCCTCGGACCCATGGTTGTGGTAGAGCAGACCGTGAATGCTACAGGGTATCTGAACATCATTGCGGACCAGATGCACCCTTACATGGCCTTTGTTTTTCCAGCTGGGAATGGAATGTTCCAACAGGACAACGCCCCTTGTCTCAAGGCTAAAATTGTGTTGGAGTGGTTCTAGGAACAGGATGCTGAATTCCAGTTAATGTCCTGGCCACCCAACATCGGATCTCAATCCGATAGAGCACATTTGGGATATCATCGGATGGCAGCTCAGAGTTCAAAGACCACCAATTTGCAATATCTTGGATTTGCGTGATCGTTGCTTAAACATCTGGTACAATCTATCTCCGGCCATCTACCAAGGACTTGTGGCATCCATGCCAAGGCAGGTTGAAGCTGTGTTGCGCGCCAAAAGTGTGCCAACTCATTATTGACAGGTGGTCGTAATGTTTTGGCTCTTGAGTGTATATATATATAAATCCTTTATGTCTGTTTTAAGGAAGAATTATAATCAGGATTAAACAAAAAATTGATTAATAGGTATATATATTTATTTTTTATTTTTAAAAGGCTTAATTGACTTTTTTCTTTACTTATGTCTTGAGCTACAAATTGAGCAGGTTTAACATTTCTCTTTTGTAGTTTAGATCAGTTTTGAAACCTGAGAATCATCTCCTAATATTCTAAATAAATTCTAAAGGAATTAGCTTGGACTTCTTACTGCAAGTTCATCATTTTAATTATTGTTTCTTTCTAATTGCTCTGAGTACAAAACATGGATCTCATTATGTAAAAATTTACTGTTTTTTACAAGTATTTATTTTAATAATAAAAATGGCAATTATATATATGTAATATTTCAACGACCCAGTGACGACAACTATAGAATTCAAAGTGTTTATTGAAGGTACGGATTTTCCATTATAGGGTGCCCACTGGTACGACGTGTTACAATGCTTTTTAACAGGCAAAATAGCCCCGGATTAGTTAAAAAGGGAAAGTCAGAAAAGATAGCGAAGAGGCAGATTCCCCAAAAGCCATAATTTATGGGTATTGATGTATTGCGTCAATTAAGATTAAGATTAATCATGATTAAATGTATTGCATTCATTTCACATCATACCTCATGCAAGTTTTACTTTAAAGGTTAGGAGTATATACTTTTATATATATATATAATATATAATATATATATATATAATATAATATATATATACAAAGATAGACAAATCCATAATGTTTTTGGCATTATATATAATGTTTGTGTATGTGTGTGCTTTTAGTTTAATTAATTCGAAATCTAACTACTGCATAATTCAAAAGCTCCTTTTTCTATGACTTTTATTCCCTTTTAATTGTACTTTCAGAAATTCAGTGACTTGAAAAATGTAATGTGGCATAAATTTTTTATTATTCTGTTTTGTTTTAAAAGAATTCGTATTAAAAATTAAAAATAAGCTGCAGAATATAAAAAGTTGAGATTCAGATCTTAAGTGCAAGAAAACATTACCAAAAAAAAAATGTCATTTGTAATTAATTTAATCCTTTATCTTGAAAGTTTCTCTGTTTGAATTTGATAACTTTAACATGTTTTTGGAAAGATTCCAAAGTAGATATCAAAACTAAGAACTTTTTTGAGGCATATTCTTAATCTTAATGGATCGTGTTTAATATAATATTTTACGCTATAGCAATCTTTTGAATAAAATTATAATAATTTTTCCACTTTTAATACCAAAGGTCAAAAATTTACTGGGCGATGTTATACGCCAGATATAAAAAATATAGTTATAAATAAAAGAAGAAATGAGCTTAAGCGATTAGATTTGTTTATGTGTCTTAGTACTGGTTATTGAAAAGAAATGGCATACCATATGAACTTTCGTTATCGTTTAGCATGAAAAAACAATGCTATGGTAAACTTGGTAAATATGACCACCAAGCACTTAATTGAAAATATACTGCTTTAAAACATTTTTTATTTTTCCGAAATTAAGAAATTTCAAACTTTAGAGTATGTTTTATCTAATAGTATATGAACAAAACTCTGACTCTTGTTCGTAAGGGTGTAAAGAAGCTCTATAACAAATTCTGCAATTGCCCATATTTGAATAATATTTTATGTAAAATGGATACAGTCAACGGGGTTGTAAGCAGTTTGCAATATAAAAAAGACGAAAAACTTCCATCTTTACATCTACCTTTTTGAAACAGAAATGCATTTTTACACAAATTATATTCTTGGCAAATGAAAAGAAGTAAAATTAAAACTTTGCTTTCAAAAGTGATTTTTCTGATTGTAAGAATTCAGTAATGACAGCAGATGAAACATGTGCTGCAGTAACTTGCCCTAAGTTATTATAAGGAAGATTTTTATGGAAGGCAGATGAACTCAAAAAACGTGTAGGATGAGAGGATGGTCCAGGAGTAGGGTAGGGAGAGCGTTACTTCATCAAATGAAATATTGCCCATATTACCCTTAATCGTACTGCCTATATTTACTCTAGTTATATCGTTCAATACTTGACATTACTACAGTCGAAGGGGAAAAGATCGACCAATCCACTCCTGCCAACGGATACTATATTCACATACGATTTCAGCCTTTAATAGATTCATTGTAAAATGAATTACTTTTGGTTGTTAAATTTTAAGTAAGATATGAGAACAACTTCAATTTGAAATATCAGGTAATTTTACTTACATTAGAAATGTTCCGTTTGCATTTCTGTTTGAACCACACCACAAATCACATGGTCACCATAACACTTGAGCATTGCCCATGTTGCAGTTTGAATGCAGCAACTCAGAAACATAACTTGTAATATAGATTTTTGCTTAAAGTGCCCATATTTACTATGTTTACCCTGTTCGTCTTCCAGTATATCTTCATGCATATAATCGAGAGAATTCTATTTCCTTTTTTCATCATTGGTGTTACTCTGATACATAAATAATCTCATATTTCATTCCTTCTATATTATTAGGAATATTATACTACATTTTTTAAATAATTTTTTTTTTATTAATGTCAGGTTTAAATTTCATTTTATGCTTCGATTATCCACTGACAGACTATTTCTCGACTTTTAAAGAAAAGTATTGTGCATGTATATTTCATATTTCTTCATTAAAAAAAGCACTTCATAAAATATTCTTACAATTTAAAAAAAAAATACAATTTGAAAAAATAGGTGGGTGTTATACTGCTGAATACGTGGTACTTCTTGTTTTTTTTAAGAATAATACATTCTGATTAAGGTGTTATTTTAAATATTTAGAGACAAATATTACATTAAAAAGCAAAAAATTTGAACTAATTTATTAACTTGAATAAACGTATTAGAAGTACACAAAAGGCGTATATAACTTTTTAAAACTTTTTATCTGATATTTTCTTATGTTTTTAAACCAAAAGACACGTTCGGAGAGTTTTGAAAAATCCCATTGCAAGGAAAACTCATTCCTTGCCACTGCCTGTAAGTAAAAACTGTGATATCCTCAAGGTCTAATAATACTCGTACGTCGTGAAGTTGAACCTGTTCGAGCTTTGAACTTATAATTATGGTAGGTTTTCCCCATGAAGTTTTCTTTAAATTCCGTAAAACATAATTATTCTTTTCAATATTTGTAGCATGCAAGCCATGGATTTTTTGACAAAGCCATTTATTAACTTTAAACCATCAATAAAATGAGTCAATACGATCCACAGTATATTCTTCTTTACGTGGATACTGATGTATACATGGTGCACGCACTAAAAAAGAAGTAAACAACAAGAACACGATTCTTAGTTGTCTATCTGTACTATTTATGCTTTTCCGGATGTTAATAGCTGTTCCTATTGCCAAATCATTAAAAAGCTGTGGAAACACATTTTATTTCCATCAGTAGGGCATTTAGAAAAAGACGAGCAGTAAGGGAGTTCAAAAGATCGACAAATAAAAAAGTTATTTCTAAGGATATTATTTCCAAAATTATATTAATCGAATTGGTTTCAAAGAAAATATGTAGTTATTACAAACATATTCTTCCCAAAAAATAATGACCAAAAATGTTAATCTTTAAAAAATAGATGAGAAATTATGCCAAATCAAGTTTCATCCGTTTTTCTTCTACCGTTATTTTTCTATTTTGAGGAAGACATTAATTCTAACTCCAAAAAGCTGATCCAGTTTTTTTCCTGTTTCTTTCTTCTTACCTTACAGATGATGTTGCCTCCGGATTCAATCAATAAAGAGGAGACTTTGTCTGAGAGACACGGAATGGGAAGACCATGTTGACCCATCTCTTTTGTCATTCGGAGAATGTCACGCGCTCTTTCTTAGAGGGGTGACAACCTCTTGCCTGGCTGTAACGACAACTCTGTGTGAGATGCTGTCATAAGAAATGGAAAGAATGACCCTAACTCGTCTCTTAACTAACACGTATTTCGTTAGGCATGTGGAAATGAATAAATGATATCATAAGATTTAATGCACGATAAACTGGTTCTATGTAGAGTATTGGAAAAAAGTTGTCTGCAGAGGAACAAGCATTAAAAATGTCTACAACTTCCCATGTCGATTTTCTTGGGGTGTTTGCAGTGTATAGCAACCTTTAAAGTATTTAAAAAATTTATCTCTTTTGTGTTTGAGGAGCATTGAAGTCGGCTCTTCCTGCAAAGGTATCAGTCTAGTTCATATAAACTCAAATATAAATCATATTATGTAATGTTTTGCATTATTTCAACAATTACATAATGTAAAGGAAATATTGGTTTATAATTATTTCTGTATTTTGATTGTATTTGATAAAAATTATATAATTGTTAATGAACCAAAAAGGAAAGTCTATTTTATCTGAAATATAATAATTTCTTTTGATATTGATATTATGTGGAGAGAAATTCAGGGGTCGTTATTAGTATCCGATTTCTATGCGTATATATTACTAGACAAAAATTATATTAAATCTCATCTTGGTACAGATGAAGTACATCCGATTTCAAATAGTGTTTGTGTTGTATAAATTTGGTCTTCCCAGAGCCATAAGTAGATTTGTTATCATATTTTGATTTCCTATTTAATTTGTTGAACTTTTTAAACGGGTAAGTATCTTTAATTTTAATACATAATTTCCTCATTTAATAAAAAGGAAGCAAGTTCATTTGAGTAATACTTACTTAAGAAATTGGTTCATTCTTAAAGCCTAAATTAAACTCAAAAATAATCCAAAATTAATCAAGTGAGATGATTGTGTGCAAATGTCTTATCCAGACTCTTATTCTTAAAAACGTTCCATCGATTCTCAATATGAAATGTATACTCAAGCTGATAAATGAAGTCACCTGAAAACTCACAATATGTGTGTATAAAATCACCTAATCATTTCCATTAACCTTCCTACATTCTATTTTGCCAATTTCATACAGAGTTGTTGAACCAAATACAGTTTCAAGAATAATTTATTTCAAGCATGCTTTTAATCTTCAGTATGAATACATAGTTAAAATTAGAACTGTATTTACAAAATTAGCATATTTGGTTTTAAATGGTAAGAAGGCCGAGGAGGATCTAATGACCAGTTAATATTAGGATCTTTAGAGTAAATACAATAAACATTAAGAAATAAAGGAGAAATATATAATATTCATAATTATCAGCTGTATTTTATCCTTTCTTTTTTTTTTTTTGACTTTAGTAATCAAAAATTTGTTTTACTTCGCAAACAACATTAGCATTCACTAAACTGCTGAAATAGAATCTTCTTTCTTTTTCTTTAGAATTATTTTGTATCTTCTTTCAAAGCATTTCTATACCGAGTTCTAAATAAAACTTCCTTACAAGTGCAAAAGGAAAAGAACATCTTACATTTCGTTTTTTTTCAGTGAGTATGCTTCGTTACACCTGACAGAGATAATATTTCCCCTGACATTGATAACTTATAATAGTATTGAAAAACCAGTAGGAAGACTAACAAAATTATCCTTACTAATAATTTAGTACAATATATTGGAAAATCATCAAGTTAGACTATCCACACTTAGATTAAGACTAAGATCAAACTTTTTAAAATTATTTTTACCCGTTATACAATCGTATTATAATTATATATTCAAATATATATGTTACCGGCAAAGTATGAAATCCGACATTCTATAGAATGCCTAGGCATTCTATACAATGCCTGAATCTAGCTGGCAACGTATGAAATAATTCCTATTTCACACATTGCCTAGGCATTCTATAGAATGCCTAATGAGAAACCGGCAAAGTATGAAATACATCTCTGATTTATTTCGAATATTGCGTGGCAAGACACGAAACTTCTAACGCGTGTCTCAGGCTCAGAATTTGTTAATTGCAGAATTGCTGTTTGTTCGGAAATGTCAAAATACCCAATTTTACTTTAACTTGTTCAACAAAAAACAACTTTTTTCCTGTGCTACCTGAAAATGAAGGAGCAAGCTATAGTGTTGGAGAAGGAGTCATGGTCTATAGCAGGGGTCGACAACCTATGTCACCTGTGGCACACGGTACAATTCTCAGTGGCACTCCGCACTACTCAACAAACTGCTGTAGTGTGTGGTTCGATGAATTATATTGGTAGAATGGTTTGTCACTCAACGGCTAAAAGGTTGTCGACCCATGGTCTAGAGACATGAAACAACTATTCGACGGCTAGTTATCCAAAATTCGAGTTGATGCTGCAAAAGAAAAAATAACTGAAGTTATTTACTAGAAGTTAATACCTGATGTACAAAATGACTACTAAGAAGGAACTCAGTGAATATTGGTTGCTGAATAGCTATGATGTGATGTATGCTTCTTTAACAGGTAAACTCATTTAACCTGTTAAAGAAGGCGTCAGTACCATAAAACAGTGGTCCCCAACCCCTAGTCCGTGAATCAAAGTGTATAGGGCCACTCAAAGAGCATTAAATTATTTCCATTTTATTTACTGGAGTGTATTTTTCTCGTGTTTGTGCGACTTTCCATGGAAATAATTTTATATTTATTTTTTGGTGCAAAGGAATTTTATTCTAAAGGCATGTTTAAATACAATTAAATTATAAAATAAAAACAATTTAAAATATAAATAATCAACGTCCCATCCTCAGCCGGCTGCCGTAAAATTATCAAACGTTGACCGGTCCGGAAGATAACAATGTTGGGAAGAACTACTGTACACAGTATTACGTCACGGATCCTTTTTTTCCCCCAATGGGGCTGCAATTTGGTATTTTTACCATTTGCAGACCTAGTATATTCTCCAGTGGCTGGTATCCCTTTTTAGTGCGGCACCATGTAGGCGATACCAATTGCCACCGGTAATTTAGACACCCAGTTTCCTTGTATTAGGAAGGTACCTGAGCTCTGATGATGCGAACTTGTTGTAGGAATTTAATTTTGCCAAAAGCAAAATTAAATTCCGGATTATGGGGATGTGATAGAATTCTGAAAGAACTTTCAACTAAATACAAAAATGCTACACGTTATGATATTGAACTGTACACCCATTTTTGTGAATCTTGCCAGAAAAAACAGAAAAAATGAACAAGATAAATATATAGAGAGAGAGAGCGAGATAATACAGTAGGAATTGAAAAAAGACAGAACTTCCAAATAATTTCTAAAATTGAAGTAGAATTATCTTTTACTCTCTCGTAGCCCTTCTGAAGTGATTTACACAAAACCCATTTTTAGTGGATCTCTACTCAACAAAATAAACATGCTAGCAAAATTTCAAGTCTAAATGAAATAGATCAAAACGGAATTTATTTATTAATAAACTATATTAACCACCTTTGAGAGTCGATTCCTGTAAGCCTCGTTCAACAAACCCGTTCAATTCAACAACAGATGCGTGCATACCAAATTTCATTACTGAAGGTCTAGTTATTTGAAAAAGGATATTTTTTATCAATACTCCGAGCACAAGATTCCTTCTCCGCCATAGGAGTCAATTTCCGTAAAATCCTTTTTTAGCAAATTTTCAGTCAACAAATGTAACATGCATATTGAATTTCATTGTGGTAAGTAGTAAATAGACAACGAATTTTTTTTTATAAATAATTCCCGGCAAATCCCCACTTCCCCTCCCTCTAATAGGAGTCAATTTCCGTAAAATCCGTTCTCAGTGGATCTATATTCAACTAAACAAAACAAAAATTTCAAGTCTGTTCGTCTAAAAGTTTAAAAACGGTAATATTTATCTATAACGTCCCTTAAGCCCTCGCAACAACTTTTCGGATTGTTTTCAAAACACTTTTTATAGCGGATCTCTACTCCATGAAAGGAACGAACCTACCAAATTTCTAGCATGTAGGGCTTATATAAAGATATATATACGGATATAAAGACGGAAATATTTATATATGACGCCCCTTAAGCCCTCGGGCTTAAGAGCAAAATTGAACCCTTGGGGTTCAATTTTTGTAAAAACCCTTGTGAAGCGAATCTTAACTTCAAAAACGTAAAAGGCCTGCCAAATTTCAAATTTGTAGATTCAATAGTTCAAAAATGGGAATACTTATCTATAACACTGCCCCAACGCCCCTAAGGATTCATTTTTTGCCAAACCCCCTTTTGTAGCATACCTCTAATCCTTGAAAGAAACATGCCTACGAAGTTTCAAGTTTGTACGGCTAATAGCTCAAAAACGGGAATATTTATTTCCCGACACCCCTTAGGGATATCGCCTCCTCTTAGGGGTCAATTTAACTAACTCAAAAATCTTCGCGGGCATGCGTCCAACCATTTCCCAACGTTTTATCGCAATCAATCAGATGAGCGGCTTAGAAAGGCATGATAACTCACAGACACACGCACACATTCATTTTAATTTATATAGATTTTGTTTTCCTTAATAAGAAAGAAAAGAGTTTTGTTTCGTACAACTTTTTAGTTTTCCTTTACGTATTTTGAATAATTTTTTTACTGACAGTCTCATTATTTTGCCAGAGTCATTGATATAATATCCTTATCATAACCTTTTTCATACTTTGCCTAAATAGCTTTAGGCATTCTAAAGAATGCCTAGGTATTCTGTACAATGCCTAGGCAAAGTATGTAATAAATCTCATATTTCATACTTTGCCTAAAAACGTCCGGCATTGTATAGAATGCCTAGGCATTCTATAGAATGCCGGAATTTCATACTTTGCCGGTAACATATATATCACTTATAATTATATATGCTACTTATATTTTCAAATATATGTGTAAAATATAGAAATAAATAAATAATTATTTTTTATATATGCTTTCAATTTTTTAAATGCCATTAAGAAAAACTATTTAATATTTTATGGCCTTCCATAACGCCTTCATGTATTTTCAAATGAGTTCTTTAATTTTAAATATTTGATGGATTCTGAGAAATTTAAAAAGTTATTTTGTAAAGGGCATTGGTGAGTAAGGGCCTTTAAGTTATTTTTTATATAAAATTATATGTTATTCTTCTCATTTTCCTTCAAATTAGTTACCGTTAATAACATTTTTGTGCCAGAATCCAATATAATAACATTAATGGACTTGAAGAAATGTTATAAATAAATATATATTTTTTATTTTCGGATATGTAGAAGTTTGAAGGTTTTATAAATATCTACTTTTGATTATGTAAGGAAATATTTATAAAAATAAGTTTTTAAATAACTTAAAATTAACGAGGAATATTTCTTAAAACAATGGCTGGTAAGAAGCCCAACACTTAAAAAGCAATAGTTTTAACAATACTCCTAGCTGACACTTAGTTCTATTGTTCCCAATAGACATTTCTGGACTAAACACTTTCACGCTAAGCGATTGCTTAGCTATTGAAGCAGAAAATAGCATTTTCTGCTTTTTTTGTTTCAGCTATTGTCTTTCATTTCAGTAAAAATAAAGAAATTTTTTTCCTTCTATCATTTAAAAATTAAATCAAACTTAGTAAAAATTTTTTATTATTCGAGTCCATTGTTTTATCAAATTCTTTGGATTTTTTTTGTTGCCTCGGATTCTATTTTAAATTTCTTTCAATTGTTTCGGCATCCTCATATTATTTAGTCAGTGAAAGAAAATTTTCTTTCCTGTTTCTCTATCTTTGCCAGACAATCACTTTATCCATAACTATTTGCGCAGACTTCACTATCAGAAGATATAAGCTCACAGAAAGATATTCGAAAAAAAAAACCTTTTTTTTCACGTTCTAGTTTTTCCTTACTTCCAGTTTTTAAGAACTTTTCCACTTTGACATTATGATTCTCCTTCCCTGAATCGAGTAGTTGGAAGAAATTCAATTTCAGTGTTCTTTGGTTTCGGCAGCTACCATTGTGTGACCACCTTTCTTTTGTTTTCCGGCTTTTCAAATGTAGAATGTGAGTGAAAGAAAGTAAATTGTTATATGGTTCTTGCTTCGTCGTCTTTGTTTGTACAGTAAGATGAAAAAGATTCAATTTCTTTTTTTTATATATACCTCCACCCCTCTGTTCAATCCAGATAGAATTAAATTATATGGAACGTCAAAAAAAGCTTCTGAAACTTGAAATATGTCTCATGAAATTCTTCAATCTTGCAGACAGTTTTTTGTTGAAAATATCAATTGTCGCATTTTATATTAAAGTTGATAATTATGTATAAAATTAACTTGAGATTTATTTACTTTCACGCATATCACATTCATTTTATAGGTTAATTATAGTTTCAAACACTTAACTAACAATAGTCGCTTAGGAATATAGAGAAACTTTTCAATTTTGTGCTATTCCTTACCATTAAAAATTAATAACGTGGTATGCTTTCTCCCATCGTGGTTTCATGGAACTTTAGAAGTTTTTTCTTGAATTTTCACGCGTAAATAAGTTTACAACTTCCAGAAAATATAATGTTCTGAACATATTAAATATGCAAGTATTGAAACTAACTTGGATTGCACAGAAAAACCATTGTAATAATGAATGTAAACATGTTGAGAAATAAAACATTACGGATATAAAATTGGAACAAAATGCATGTGAAAATTTCAGCAACAATAGTATCTACTTGTTTCTTTCAACATACCACATTTTTTGCTTCAAAATCCGCTTAAAATTGTTTTTTAACTTTCTTTTTCTTTCGAAATAAGTATCTCTTCGAATCTTTTTTTTGTTTGTTAAATTCTTATTTTCTTAATTATTAGACAATTTTAGGTACTCTCTCATTAACGCTTTTATTGTCGATTAAAAGTTACGTGATTTACCCCTCAGTGCCATTAATTTTACATAGGGGCACGTATGCGGTGTATTGGGGATAATAGAAAGACACAAGTAAGCAAAAAGGAAATCCTTCGCAAACGCTGTCAAGGTCATTTTATTGCATTCCATACTTCGGAAAAGTTTTACTGATAGAAGAGCAAAGGGTAGAATCATATTTCGGCATGGCGTATATATACGTCCGGGGCACTCAACGCATCGGTTGAATGAGATGGATATATATGCTGGTGACAGTTAAAAGGTTAAATCAGTTTATATTGAAAAATAAGAAAATTTTCAAAAATTTGCACAAACATTAAACCAACCAATAAATAAATATGTGGATATTATTTTTTAATAGTACCTCAATGGCGGTTTGTAAAATCTTATTAAAGAATAATAGCAACTCAATCAATTTCTCTCTTACCGTATCAATGTATGCAAATTGGTAAAATTCAATGCAACACTCTAAAGTTACAGCATCTCAAAGTTGAGTATATTTCTTTTATGGAATTTAAATTTCCAATTTATAAATTTTTCTTCGTCTAAATTTAAATTAATAACTGGAAATGCACACCATTCCTGAAGAAGTCTTCTTTCTCCCGTTTACAATTAAAAAAGTCAAAAGATAAAAACCAATATGTCTGTCCCCTCTAATTTTAAGAACAGAATAATAAACACTCTGAAATATCAAACTCCTTTAACTTCCTTCTCAGACACGATACCATGGCTTACCAAAAATTATCTTATCCGCCTTTAACACATCCACATAATTTCAGGCCGGTCTTCAAGTTTAGTGTTCTTAGATACTATCCTTTAATTAACACCCGCTTCTAATCAGAAGAGAAATAAAAAGTAAGCAAAACCAAAGAAAGAGGAAAGAAAAGGTGACAATTAATGCAGTTTTGGTACTTTTGGAAGAGTTGGAAAAAAACTATTATCTTACTGGAAAGGAAGAAAAGGCATTAAACGAAAACACACACATCCAAAGAGTTGATTTATAATTAACAAACTTGGTACTTCAGTTATCCTTCAGAGAAGTAGTTTTTGTCATGTATTTGTCTCAAGAATTCTGAGTTGGAATTCAATTATTTTTGAATTACATTATAAACATACGCGATTTATAAAATAATTATTTTCCTGTCCTGTTTTAAATTTACATTATGATATTTTTTAAAAATTATTTTTAATACTTTTAAACTTATTATGAGTTTATAAATAACAGGTTACTTTTTGATATGATAGGTTTACCGGTGCTTAGATTTTTACAAATTA
>BMAO01024630.1:0-15111 GCA_019973975.1 Trichonephila clavata
CCATCAAAAATTACCTAATTCTGTAGCTGATTTACGCCCCACGCAAGACCCTTCCACTTCCATGGTTCATTCATCCAACTACATTCTTGTGACTAAGTTTCAGAAAATTCAAAATTGACAGGAAAGTTATTGGGATGACAGAAAATTCAACATTTTGGTTCTGATGGGCATATAATAGTTTTAAAGGAAAAAATGAGGCATTTAATCCGGTGAATTTATGTGGAACTAGAGCTCCTCCACCTCGATGCTTCAACACAGAGGTGTTCTTGCGAGCGAGGGGGGGGTTATCGTTTATCGTTTATTTTTTATCGTTTATTGAGATGAATGGATGAGTGAGGAATATTAACGTCGCACTGTTCAGCTACCCGAGGGCTTTTGGCGAAGGACCTCGTAATTTTGAGCTATGGTCAAGTGACGAGGATGACGCCAGAGCTGCTCCCCTCTCCACACCGTGGCCGCGGTAGCCAAGTGGTCAAGGTATTCGATCATGGCTAGCATGTCATGAGTTCGAGCCCAGTACCACTGAAGACCCACCGTGTAGGCGAGCAATGCACGTTAACTCTGTCGAGAGATCAAACGTCCTCCCATTGGTGTAGTGGGGTAGTTAGGAGAGGGGGTGTCAGCTCAGGTGGCGTCCTCGTCACTTGACCATGGTTAAAGAATACGAGGTCCGTCGCCAAAAGCCCTCGTGTAGCTGAACAGTGCGACGTTAATATTCACTCATCCATCTCCATACCACTGCAACGGGAGTACATTTGAATTCTCAACCTGGCACTATCCCACACTTTGACCACTAGGCTACCGCTGCCCCTTTTTGAGATAATGTGAGTGACCAAATTACAGTGCATGGGAATGCGGAAGACGGACAAAAGTTTGGGTCAGGCTGATTCGACGAGGAGATGTTAGAGCGAGAGTTGGGGTTATAAAGTATTGCAAAATGTGCATTGTATTACTCACTTCTCATTTATCAATAATCATCGTTTTTAGTTATTTAAATTGTGGGGGGAAATTTTTTTATTCCATGAGTCTGAAATTATCTAACCAATGGAAAAGAGACTTTTTTCCAATTTATCAAAAATTCAGCCCCTTTGTGGCATTAATAAAAATTTTGATATTATTATTTTTATATGATTTTCCTCCTAATCTCTTACTTTAGAACATCTTTTCCGCATAGCTGGGTCCTAATTAGTAATAATTATTTCTCTCTCGATATAACCACTATCTACCCTATTAAGTAATCCTATTATCTTGAATTGTACAAATCAAATTATGGGAAATGGCTTTGTTGTATCTGCTGTGCATAGTTAAACATGCATTTACAAACCTTTAATTTCTTAATTGGAAATAAAAAGAAGAATCATGTCTCTAAATGATGTAACTCTTCTTCCCCCCCCCCACCGAGGTAAAAAACCACTTAATTTATCTATTGTACTTTAAAATAGTGTTTCGCTTTACATTTTCGTAAAAGTACTTGGAATAGATTAGGCGAGAATATAAAACATTTCACTTAAAAAATAATAAACATTCACATTACGAAATTAAATATATTTCAATATTAATTTTATTCTTATAATGCGTTGGTTGTATCTCTCTCCCTAAAATTTTAAAAGATTTACTATAAAAAAAAGAATATTCGAGAAAAGCTTATCTTGCAACAAATTTAAAATTGCGTTTTTGTACTCTTTGTTTTTATTTGAATAAACTTTCAATTACAGTGACATTATCAATAATTTTCATTGTTTATGAAGACGGACCATTAGAGCCGAATTCTTTGAGAGCGGATGAAATATATGTAGGGATAAACCTTTCCAACAAATTGGAAGAACATTTGCTTAAAATAGATACCAATTCCGAAAAGAGTATGAAATTTTAATAAGAGCTTCGATCATGCATATTTGATTATCGTGACATTTACAAACAACTGATCAACCTACCTTCGTCACAAAACCTTATTTCTTGCTTTATGGTGTCAAAAAATAATTCAATTGAAATTGTATCTTCAAGTGACGAAAGCGAGTTTGAACTTATTCATCACAGAAAAATGATGAGTACGATGAGTAACAGTGAATTATGTATGTGCATTTTGAAAACTTCTTCAACTAAACAATGAGGAACTAAATGTTTCCATGTGTAATTCAATTATTTGTTTTGTTATGGAAGTACTTTCTCATAAATTTTGTAAATAATTGGAGTATTTTCTAAATGCGACTTTTTTTATGCGGTCCCTCTCCAACGCATAAAAAAAACTTCTGTTCTATTTCAACAAAGTTGTTTGTGATATCTAAAATTCATGAAATTTGCGGAAAAATTTTTTTTGTGCGTTTATTTTTATGCGGTTCTTATCTACCGCACAAAAACAGGTTTTACTGTGATTTATTGTACCTGGAGTTCCTCCCACCACTTTATGTCTCTTCCTATAACGTCTTCAAATACTTTGATGAGTCTCCAGTGTTCTCGACTAGAAGAATTAGAACGTTGTCCTTATCTTTACCAAACTGACTAATTGTTGCTCTGTCAGGTTAAAGCTTACTAACTATGCTCAGCTGAAATTTCGAACATAGTCCTTCTTTGAAATATCACTAGAAGAAATGACGTTTTCTACGCAATACAGTTTTAAATATCCTCTCTGACGCCGTGTCATAGTGCCACACACAAAATCGGTTGCCTGTGTGAAATCTATCATTAAAATCATTGTCAGTTCTCATTTAGTTTAGTATTTTCATTGAGGCGAAATGAATTACATGACATAATTGCGCAAATTAATTTTTTAAAGAAAGTGAATACGTGCACAAATATCATAAATTGAATTAGACATCTAAAATTAAAGCACTGTTCATAATGAAAAATGTTATCGAGAAAATTCTAAGTCCTCTTTTTTAAAAAAATTTTTAATATATATTTACTTTTAGAATCAGCAGTAACATATATTTTATGAAAAGGGTATTTTTATATGCTTTATGAATTACATGTATTAAAATTCATGTGTTAAATATATTGACCACATATCGATAGTTGGAAAAATAGTAAGCAAAATGTATTATTTTTTTCCAGTTTTGAAGAATATTTTAAGGCTAATTTGGCTGTAATTAAATAATTAATGTTCTATATAAATTTTACTACGACAAGTACGATTCAATAATCCTAAGAAACTTTCTCTCTTTTCACTTTGTGATAGCGTTTGGTTCCTGCTTACATCTGAACCCTCTTGTCTACTTGTAAACCCGGCTAGATGTGTGGGAGAAACAGAATAATCCTCAGACATGATTTTCAATCTAATCAATTTATTAATTCTAATTATTAATCAGACACAAATGCAATTCTACTTAAGGTACCTAATATATAGTAGAGTGCGGAGGTGAGATTCTATAACACGGGGATACTACTATAGACCCTCAACTGAATCTAAGACAGCTTAAATACTCTCAAAAATTAATTAAGTCACACACTTAATAAACTAGCTTCTACTTAATCAAACTCACAGTACCTGAACTTTTTATGCATTGGATCCTACACTGGAAACTTGCAGGTGCTCTCTCTTCGGCTTGCTCAATGTCGTTGGCTCCACGCTCTGTAAGCTTTAACTAATTCCACTCTCCTTTTCAATCTTCAACTAACAACTAACTCGCGGACTTTATGTTTACTCCTACTTGCACACTCCAACGCATCAAATTCAGCGTGCCAACTCCAACGTGTCAACTACTACGTGTCAAACCCAACGAATCAATCCTCGAACTCACGAAAACAAATTTATATAATATATCTCATTTACATAATCCTTACTCGATGAAAGTTGGTTGAAATAAATATTTTCCTTAGAGAAATGTGAAGGGATTAGTAGAACCGCGTATAGATCCGCCACAACTTTGAGTGTAGACGTATTATAGATCCTTTAGAGCAGGGGTGGCCAACCCGTGGCACGTGTGCCCCAATGGGGCACGGTGGAGTTGTAACAGTGGCACGCCAAGACTAACTGTAAAATTGAAAAGAAAATAATAAATAATATTTTTTTTGTCTAATTTTATTGAAATGGGGCAAACAAAACCTGCATATTTGGGGTCTTTGACAAAAGGGGGTCTTTGACAAAAACCTGAATATTTGGATCCAAATATGTTTGTGAGTAAATTTTTTCTGTTATGAAAATAAATTAAATGTATCTCAAAATTAGCTGAAATGTACCAAAAATTGCTAATGTTTTGTAAGCATCTTCAAGAACTAATCCTAATACAGATAACTTGGTAAAAAAAGAAAATTCAAAAACCACAACTGACTGCTTAATATTTATTTAGAATTAAAAGCTTCAAGATGCAATATTTTATACCTCACCTGACTGAACTTGCAAAAAATTTTTTAACAATAAAACCAAAGTTTGTACTTTTGTTTTATTTATTATATTAAATTTAAATTTCAACACTACATGGACTTGCATAAAAATGCCATAATAAGCCTATTAGTAAAAATTTTTCACTTTTCCATATTTTTTTTTGTTGTTGTTGGAAAAGTTAGAAGTGGCACGCATATATTTTTTGTTATCAAATAGTGGCACGCATAACTTTTTTCATCAAATAGTGACACTCTTTCCAAAAAGGTTGTCCACCCCTGCTTTAGAATAAAAAATGAAGAAAAATTCCAGATACGCCATTTTTTTGTATGTATTCCTAACTCCAAAAACCTTTCGTTTAGTATAATCATGCACATTTTGACTAATAGCGGAAATGAAGCTCTATTATAAAAGCCTGAGTTATACATTAGTATCAAAAAGTAATATATAACACTTGCTAATAACTTTTTTTTTAAATAAAAATTTGTAAAACATTTTACTAAATTCCTTTAAAAATAATTCAATGTTCTGCTACATTTTTGTTACATTTTTTACCTGATTTTAATGGAATATCAGTATATTCTAAGATAAAGGATTATTCATGAAAAGCCGAGAAATATCAAAAAAAAATCTGAATTTAAAAAAAGTTGCGTTTCTTGGGATTTTAAAAACGATTTAACTAGGGCAGTTCCAGCATGTGTGTGATAAAATTCTCTTAAACCAGAGTTAAACTTGTAATAACAGTTTTTGCTATATATTTGATCATGAATGAAGGCAAGTGACATGCATATAGGAATAAAGGATTTAAAAATTATAATTAATTTGGTCATTTTACTGTCTGTATTTGATTTCATATTTTGATTCATACCATTTCATAATAAAAATTAAATGCTTAATTTAAAATTTATACATGCACCCATAATTGGATAATTTAATTTCATATTTTGAATTATTTAGACTATAATTTGCTTGGGGGGGGGAATGAATGATGATGAAAATTTAAAAACTGGTAATAAATAATAACAAAAGCTTAATGTATTATTATCATTCTTTTCACTTTATTCAGCTAAAAATTTTTGATTTTTTTTTCTTCCTTTTGTCAAAAAGGGATATTCTAGTTGTGCTTTTGCTCATCACAGTTGTGTACTTATTAGGATATAAAAGGCTAAGCAAATAATTTTCTGGCTGCAATCAATCAAAAATATCCAAATACTTATATATAATTGTCATATGTGATCTGATTATATTTTTTTGAAATATTTAATAATTATTATGTAACAAATTTTATTTTTTTATTCTTATAACTTTTTTTCTAGATAATTCTTCTAAAATTATTATTATAGAAAGCAGTTTTACGCAATGTTTTGATTTTAAAAATAATCAAAATGATGCAATATAAATAAGTTTCATTATTAATTTTTTTAAAAAATTTTTTGTACCAACTGTGTTTTTCCTTTTTAATTAAATTACACATCTATGTTTTAATTATTTTTGTTATTGTGTCCCAAATTTAGTCTTACTATGGTTACAACCCCTTATTCTAGAGTGATATTAATTAATATTTAGAATTCACAAGTAGACAAAGTATATATTGTTTACAATTATATAAAATGTAATAAACATCACAACAGTTTTGACTGCTCGATCATTCTTTTAAATCTAGCACAAAAATATTATAGCACTAAAAATGCTGTGAAACTTGTAAACTTTCAATTAATTTGTCCTTAAACATAAATAGAGAATGTTTCCCAACTCTCTCACACACAGTTAATCCAAAACTCAAATCGATACATTTCATAAAATCTTACAGAACTTCATCCAAAGAAAGATATTCGAAAAATTTCTTCGACCAATAAATAATCCAGATTCCTTGTAAATTGATATCAACTAATGTGTTTTTCCTTCTTAACTAAATTGTAAATCTTTTTTAAGTACTTTTGTTCGGTCACCAATAGAGGGGATGGGTCCATGGTCGAAAGCCCACCAACTTATACCATATCTCAAGACAACAATTGTTTCTTCTCATTTTGTCGATTTTCTTAACAAAAAACAGTAAAAAATAAATTATTGAATTAATAATTAGCATTAATTAATAAAATAAATTGTTAATTTCAAGTACTTGATAATCTTATATAAGTATAAAATTTAACTATCAATCTGAAAAAATTCAACGGTTTTGGTGTGGGGGGGGGGTCCGGTCAACTAGGAGACCCCCCCCCTTGTTTGCGACACTGCACGTCACAAATACATTTTTAGCAGTAGCGCACACAAAAGTTTTTCAAGGGGTAGGGGTGCATGGTCAAAAGTCCCCTAACTCGTATCATACCTCAAGACAACACCAATTAAATCTTCTGGTTTTGTCGATTTTGTACACAAAAATCAGTAAAAAATAAATTATTGAATTAATAATTAGTATTAATTAATAAAATAAATTGTTAATTACAAGTACTTAAGCAAATTTTATGTTATATATATATGATTATCATCAAACGAAAAAAACTCAAGGTCCTTGGGGGGTCCAGACCCCAGGACACCCACCCCCGTGTGCACCGCTGATTTTAGTAACATCATATCTCATTACTCTAGAGTGATATTAAGTAAAAATTTACAATTTACAAATAGATTACATTTTTTGCTATTAAATAAACTTAACATCATTTTGATAATCGATCTAAACTAAGAATCTCAATATGCTGTGAAATTTTCTAAGCATTCAATTAATTTGTCATTAAACATAAATAGATTATTTCTCAAATCACACACACAGTTAAAAGTACGCTAAACTCTTAAAATAGATAAATTTCATAAACTCTTAGTTAAATTCAAAAAAGATAGTTGAAAAATTTCGTCCATTAATGAAATACTTAAGATTCCTTTTAACTTAGTCTAAAATTCTTTTTCAGTTTTTGTACATACATATCCTCAAATTTGCTGATAATTAGGTAATAAATATTTTTCACAAAATGACACATACTACACAATTAAAAAAAGAAAGAAATTTAATTAGTATAATTTAGAAGTTACAAATTTAAGTGTTATTGTCTGGCTTACTACAATTAGTAATTCCGTGAATAAAAAAATGAAAAATAGAAATAAAAAAATAATGAATAAAATCCAGAAGTTTCATAAGTTTGACATTCTTCATATCAGAAGTTGCAAATCCCAAAATCTCCACAAATCCATAAGTTGAATTCCAGTTGATCTCCAATGAATTTCTTCAGTAACCAACTCCGATTTTGAAACTGGAAACCTCAACAGACCTAAGATTATTCTAAAAAAAAAAAAACTATTTAATTTGAGTTTTCGTAAATTCCTAAGAAAATAAATTTTCATGATTGCATATTTCTGTCAAATAATGGACTTATTTCGACTACGAAAAGTACGACGTAAAGGTTTGCAATACTCTTCATATAAAGACAGAAAGTTCCAGTTTTGAAATAGATTACAAAAACATTACTTTTGGAATACATATGTTCCCATTATATTACAATTTTATTTTTTTCTGGAGTATACATTTTTTGTAACAATTTCCATATAAACCTATTATATTAGGAATATATTCCGACAGAGCAAATATTACTTTTAAAATCCATAACACAATACTGTTTGCTTTTAAATGTGGTACACCCTTATTTATTTTTTTAGCAAATTAATTGTCGTACTGCTTTTGAAAATGTTTTCAAATCAAAAGGCAATCACAAACATAATTTGAAATATTGATATTTTTCAACATCAACATTATTCTCAATGTATAAGTAATAAATTACTACTCGATTAATAAAAATATATCAATTATTCTATTTATGAATGAATGTGAACTTAACTATTACAAATAACATGTTTTTAGTGATTTTCAATGAATTAGCCATTACAATTTTGAAATTGATATAAGAAATTTATTAATCATATAATATAACTAATTACTACTTTTAACTAGCTAGTTGAAATAAGTAATTAGAATCTGAGTATTTAAGGAATATTTTGATAGAAGCACATTTCCCCCAATGATTCTCTTTATGACCCACACAAATATAAGTATCACAATAATATAAACTCTATAATAATTTTAAAACAAGTAGTAGAAAAAAAAATTTTAAGTCAATTCCTACTTAGATCAACAAAAAAAAAAAAAAAAAAAAAAAAAATTATTTTAGTTACTTTTTAGTAAATAGTTACAACTAATATAAAAATGTATATACATATGACAGAATCACAACATTAAGTAGCAATTTATTTTTATTAATTATCATTAAAGTATCGCGCGTATTGTCATCCAAAACAATCATGTAAATAAAATTTCGGTTCAACTGAATGCTTGAAACGTGAGAAAAAAAATCTTTTGTAGAGTTTTGACCCAAGTCGCTAAAAATGAAGCCAACTGGGCTGTATCTGTAATTCTTAAAATAATTAATTTCTGTCAATTAATTTTTATTAATTATAATTAAATTATCAAATAATTACCCAAAACAATAGTGTATAAATAATTTTAGCTCAAATGAGCGCTTTAAAATGTGATAAAAAACCTTTTCAGGTTTTGACACAAGTCACCAAAATGGTCGCTAAGTCGCCAAAAATGATGCCAACGTTGCTGTATTTGTAATTCTTTGAATAATTAGTTTTAATCAAATAATTTTTATTCATAATAATTAAATTACTGTGTTGTCATCTAAAATAATCATGTATATAAAATTTCAGCTCAATTGAGTGCTTTAAAATGTATTTTATTAACGATTGAACATTTGAACAGAAAGTGTATAAACTAATAGTAGGAATTGAAAATTACATCAAACGTATTTACTTAGAAATAATTATAAAACTAACTTTTTTCTTATCTATTTAAGTAACGAGTAGTTAAAGTAAAATAAATATGTTATAATGTTTAATTAATTTTTAAAAGTTCGGAAGAAACAAAGAAAAAGGTATTATTCACATATTTTCAAAAATAAAACATTTTCATTCAAAATCACTATAAAATTTAAACTCTAATTTAAAAAATAAATTATCAGGTCACTTCCCATTGAAAAAAATGTACAAAATTCTGTTATGTTTCCGGATTTAATAAACACACACAGTAATGATAATTTGTATTTTAAATTGAAATTTCAGTAAAAATATAGAGTATATTCATACACTTCAAGATATCTGAAATATTTAAAAGACAATTCGAAATAATAAATTATAAATAACTATGAAAGAACCGTTTTTTGTACGAATAATTTTTCGTAAATGCATGTATTAATTCTATTACTGACAAACTACAACAGCAGATTTAAATAAAAAATTAATTTAATGTTTTTAAAAACTCCCTTCATAAAAAAAGTTATGTTAATTTGAGTAAATAACAAGATATCAATCATTGGCATGGCCAAGTAATTTTAGCGCGTTTTTCACATGTTGAATTTTACAATAATGCAACTAATGAACTTTTTACTAACAGAAAGTAGTGTTACTATACTTAAAAAAAGCTTACCATATAGAGTAATATAGAAAAAAAAACATTAACAAAATAAAATATATAATTTTCAGCTTACCTTTCATGACATTTGGATCGTCAAAATGGACGTATTTTTCTCCTAATTTGAGGAGAGCTTTTGCCGCTTCCATTTCTGATGGCCTACGTGCCGGCAGTGCTTCCTCAAGCCGTCGTCTATACAGCAATGCTAATTGGTATCTTCTGAATTTTCTTCTTAGATACTTTCCCCTTACTATTTGCATGAGTTTTTTAAATTTCATGTTTTTGAACAAATTAATTATTCAATATCACTTCAATAAGTGTAGAAAGAACCTGAACGTCTGATACGATAACTTGTTTAAAGAAGTGTTCTAAGCATTCTGGTTCTGTTATTTCTGGTAGATCTGCTCACAATTTCGCACTCGTGATGCATTCCTGTCCAATCACTGCACTTTAAGATCTATTCACAGAAAAGCTTATGCCAGCTTCCCCCCCCCCAGCCCATTAAACTTTTGCTGTCCCAGGTTGACAGAGAAGAGTTGATACAATAGACGGGCCCATTAGACGGCTCCAATAGATAAGGAGGAATGTGGTGGGGTTGTAACCCCTTGTAAGATGGTGGGCTGAAAACTTGATCGATGATCAAAGTGTGCAAATGGAGGATGATAGCATCCCCACTCAACTAACTGATGAGCAGAAATGCGCCAAACTTAAAGGTTTCAATAAAGAAGTCTACATCTTTATTGCCCGGAAGGAATATGTCGAGGACATGCTCAAGATTGAAAGGAACGATGACACCCCTAACACAGAGACCATGCAGAAGCTCTCGGAAGAACTGGAAGGATTGGATAGGAAAATAAAGTTCCTGGAAGGTAAGGTGGCTGAGTTTTTACCTTGCCCAGCAGCGTTGTGTAAGCACAACTATAAATTTAAATCTAATAACAAAAACGGAAAACGTCATGCCGAGCCTATACTTAGGCCACCTAAATTGACAAACCTAACTTTAAATCAGACAAGGAAAGTGAATTTACCCTCCCCAAAAAGACAGCCAAGCCCGTTCCAGTTGAGACACAAAATTAATTGTCCCAACCAACAATAGCTTTGCAGTCCTCAACGCTGCAAATAACGATGCCGAGGACGTCCCCCGGTCGCCATTAAAGTGAAACCGATAAATATGAAAATTAATGACAAATACTCCCAAATACTTCAAGAACTCCATAGAACCCACCCACGGAAACTAATAACTATTTTAACGGATACATTAAAGATCCAGACCCGAAAACGCCCGACCACCATAGAGAAATTACTATTACTCTCACCGCACAAAAGGCGGAATATTTGTTAACGACCCCAGTAGCCAACAGACCACTTAAAATTGGTCATTAAAGGACTCCCTGCCTCCACTAATGTAGAGGATATAAAATCCAGATCTTGTAGCGAAAGGGATCAACTGTTGAAAAAGTTGCCCAGCTTAAAAAATTCGCACGACAAACCCCACTCCCATATACATGATAGAGGTAGTCAGGGACGAAAATGTCGATGACATTTTCGCCATCCGAAGCTGCCTTTACATGCAAATAAAAATTGATCCCTTCAGGAAGGCTCGCGTGTGACTCAGTGTTACAATTGTAACTACTTTCACCACGCGAGTCAAAATTGTCCATATGAAGACGCGTTGCCTGAAATGTGGCGAAAGCCACAGGACAGGACACTGCGTAATAAAAGAACGCATAGAAAACCCTCTATGCATTAACTGCAATACCAGAGGACATATGGCTTCCTCCATCAGAATGTCCCTCTTCCCTAAGCCCCGTAAGGGCAAAGGAAAATCTCCTAACGAAAATAGGAAAAGGAATGAAAATAGTAGCGCCCAAGTAAAACCCGGCTTGAGTTCGCTCAACAGCCAACCAATTCTTCAACACCAGATGGCGACACCCGGGAACGATACCTCGGCACCCAATATCACACTCCCAAAATTAATATTAAAGCTAACGTTAACAACAAGGAGGCTGCTAACGCAGCAAAACCGGTTGTTAACTGAAGAATTCGGAATCCTCCAAGCAATAATGGAATTGCAAAACATTTTTAACCTATTTCCAAATTTACTTCCACAATGCAATAAATCTGCCAATAGCAATAATCCAGCAGACAAACTAGGTTGTCTGTTGAAGGGAGTTTGCTCTCCATTCAAGTACCCTAACTATTAATAATGTCTAAGTCCTTTTTCGGCCTCAACTTGTTCTCCTGGAACGCAGACGGAGTGAGACCGCGCATTGTTGAGATGCGCGATTTCATTGATAAGCACTCCCCTGATATTTTTCTAATACAAGAGACACGATTGAGACCAGAGCACTCTTTCAGTATCCCAAATTATACCTGTTACCTACGCAACGACAGAATCCACACAGCACGTAGCTCGGGTGGAACTGCGTTGTGCATTAAAAGAAATATCCCTCATTACCATATCCCCACCCCACCCACCCTTACTACTGTCGAGGCCACCTTGGTTGCACTCACACCAATGACCATGAGCCCATATTAGTGGCCTCAATCTACTACCCACCGGGTAGTTCTGCCAGCCTGGGTGAACGACCTCGACATAATTTTCAATATTAATAAATCTGTCATCCTCATGGGTGATTTAATGCCAAGCACACCTCGTGGGGTTGCTCTCGTAGCGAAACCAGAGGAAATAGACTATATAATTATATCAATAGAAACAATATAGACCTTTTTGCTCCAAATACCCCTACTAGATATGGAACTGCTTCAGCTTCTATCATTGACTATGCTCTTATTAAAAATATCAACTGGCCCTGCACTATTGACTCACTCCCAGAATTAAGCTCAGATCATAACCCCATTAAACTCTTTTTTCCCAGAACCTCTAAATTTAACATTCCACCTCCCCAATTAAATACCACCTGGAGTACTTTCACAAATATCCTCTCAAACTCTCTGATAATTTTAACCTTCCCGATGCAAGCCATTCCCATGAGATTGACAATCAAGTTGCCAATCTAACCAATGAAATTCTGCATGCCCATGCATGTGCCTCTAAACCCTTTAATAAACCGGAGCAACCATTTGTCCAGGGTGAGCTCAAAAATCTTTTCCAAAGAAAGAAACAAAGCACGAAAAACCTGGCAGACTTCCAGACACCCCGATCCACAAAACAGAACTTAATAGATTACAAAACATTATTAAAAGAAAAGTTTACGATTACAGACAACAAGTATGGGAGATAACCTTACCTCTCTGAGTACCGAGGACAACTCCCTTTGGGAATTGCCAAAGGCATTCAGGAGGAAGCCGCCCCGATTTCGGCCCTTAACGCCCTTCCGGTATTGCTCTTAGCGACACACATAAAAACAGAACTTATTGCTAATTCGCTAGAGAATCAATTTAAACTTAATGATATTCACAACCCACACAAGACGAAATCATTACAAACATTGTGGATGCGTACTTTGATACTAATTCCAATAATTCTGACCCCCTCCCCCCTCCTCTGCCTTCGGAATAATTAATATTATTAAAACAGATCAAAATTAAAAAATCCCCGGCAGAGAAGGAATACAAATAAAATGCTTAAAAACTACCCTTAATAACTGTCTTTAAAATAACTAATATTAATTACTAATATACTAAAATTAAGATACTTTCCCACTGTCATGGAAAAACTCGCATCTATTGTCCGATTCTTAAACCTGGGAAAGATCCTACTGATCCACAGTCTACCGACCAAATTCTTACTTCCCAGTCTAAAGTAAGATTGCTGAGAAAATTATCTAGCAAAGGCTCAACGACCACTTGGATAAGAATAACATCCTTATCCCGGAGCAGCACGGGTTTCGTCCTCGTCACTCCACTACTCACCAACTTCTCCGTGTCGTTGAGTTTATAAAAGAAGCAAACGATAGGAATCAGTGCGCGGCTGCGGTTTTCCTTGACATTCAAAAAGCTTTTGACAGAGTATGGCACACAGGCCTACTCTTTAAATTGATAACCTTTAAAATCCCACCCCCACTAATTCTTCTATTTAATTCTTATATGCTTAACAGAACCTTCTCAGTTAAAATTAATCAATCCTACTCCCAAGATAAATCCATAAATGCAGGTGTTGCTCAGGGTTCTATCCTGGGCCCTGTACTCTTTAACCTCTATGTAAATGATATAATTAAATGTACTAACACAAGACTATGCATGTACGCAGATGACACAGCTATTATCTCAAGACACTATGACTCCAACACACTCATCAACAACATCAACGAACACCTAGCTCACCTGGAAACCTGGTTCTCCGTCTGGAAAATAGCCCTTAATTCTACTAAAACTGAAGCAGTTTTCTTCTCCAATAAGAAACTACCCCTGAAATCACCCTCCAAAATCAAAGAATCCCCTGGTCTCAGCACACCAAGTATCTTGGTGTCATTATTGATAAAAATCTCACTTTCAGACAACACATTACATACGTAAGAAACAAGTTTAAAACTGTCGCGCATAAATTATTCCCGTTAATATCGAGAAAGTCTAAAATGAGTAGACATAACAAACTGCTTATCTACACTCTGATTCTGAAACCCCTCCTCACCTACGCCTCCCCAGTTTGGGGACATGCAGCAACGACCAATATTAATTTCCTCGAAGCCACTCAAAACTTAATTATAAGACAAATTTTAGATGCTCATTGGTATATGAGAAATAAAGATCTCAGAAGAGACTGTAAAATAAAAACTATCCGTCAAACCATCAAGAAAATAGCCATTAAATTCTTTAACAATGTTGACAATCATGAAAATCCTACTCTTCATGAAACCACCCCTTATAATACCTACTCTTTCATCAGAAGACCAAGAGATATCTTGGTCAACCCTGATTTTGACTAATTTAAATCCATTACGTTTAATTTTAATTTCCTTATCACTTAACTTTTATTCTCATAACCTATTCTAAATTTTCCCCTGGCCCTTCAACTTTGTTGAAAGGCAGGCCCTTTAACTTTGTTGTTAAACGGCCCTTTAACTACGGTCGTTTGCTGCTACCGGATTGGCTAGGGCTAGCCCCGCCTACTTCCAGATTAACGATTTCTCCTGCTTTTGTGCTCACTTTAAGAGTGTTTTTATTTAATTTTAAACTTTCACATCTGGAAAGTATTTTAATTTTCTTAAATTTCAATTGTAATATTTTAATTCTTCAAATTTTTATTTACACTGGGCAATAGTATTAACTCATTAAAGTCATCTTAATTTTACCTGACAGGAGATTAGAGTCCGTAAACTATGTGCTCCATTGTTACTCTGCTGATGAATCTTGTGGGATTGGGCGGAGCTATGAT
>BMAO01024631.1:0-18220 GCA_019973975.1 Trichonephila clavata
TTTAGAAACTAATTCTATGGCGGTAATCAAATCTTTTTGGCCCCTGCGTAGTTTATACGCCACATTAGTATCCGATATTCGGCGTGCCATTTTTTTAAATGTAAAAATATGGGTAATTTAATGCATGAATTTTGAAAAAATCATTAAGTCCTACCGTTTAACGAGCCATATCCAGTTGTAACTACTACAAAAGGACTCACTAATGGCTTAACTTTTCTTACACACGCGCGGTATTAGTTCTTAAGTAAAACCTCGTGGAAAGAAATTATACGTACCAATAAAACTTAGGTTGTCATAGAGACGATCATTGATTCTTTACTTGAAGAAGATACTAGATATGTATCGATTTTTTCCCTTTTTTTCCCTATAATGATATCTTGTGATGTCTAGATAAGTTCTTTGTTGAAGCTATATTAGTTGCAAATTGACCTGTATTCCATTTTTCTTCTGTATACGTGGGATGAAAAGAGAGAGAGAATTAGCCTCGAGTGTTTTTTTAGATTTTACTCCCCATAATCAGTTTTTTTTATTATTAAAGTAAAAAGTATGTCCTGCCTAAGAATTTGATCCTTCATTTTGCTACATATATGAAAATAAGAACTGCTTGACATGTGTGGAATTCGTTCTCGTGGACATGACCTCGATGATTCTCAAACAATCTTGTAGGGCTTTGCTTCAGTTTAAAAAACTTTGTATTTGGAAGGAAATGCTTCTTACGCATTAATATAAGGCTTAATTTAAAATTTATTATTTTTAGGCAATAAATTGTATTGTTTTCATTTATATTGAAACATAAATATTTAAAGAAAATGCTGAAAATTTGATTTAATTTTGCTGTTCAGTTTGGTGTATTCAATGTTTCTGATTGTATATTTCTACCCGATGCAAATATCTCTTTAAATCAACCAAAATACTTCATAATTTAGAATGGGGTGAATTCATGAAAATCACATGATAATGTAATCACGTGTTTTTCATTGAATTCGAAAACGTCATTAGGCTTGTACTTGGTAAAAATCCAAATACAATTTGGAGTTGATAATAGTTGGAAATAGTGAAGCGCATGAATTGAATGATTGTAAACACATGAGCACTTTTGTCATGTAGTTATGATATCACATGAGTTAAGTCCATTGAGGTCAGATGACGAGCTCACAACTTAAGTTAGCATCTCGCTTTTGTACGAGGTTTACGAACTAATCCATATTTCTAAGCATAAAATTTTAAATGTTCCATATTTTGCAGCAACACGATCTTTACTTGGAGTAAAGGAATCTAAATTGTGAACATTACAAAAACAAATTACCACTGGTGCAAGACCACATATATTACTTCGTTTTTAAAAGAAAAAAATCAACCACATTTTTGTCCAATGAGCTTTTAGCCATTTCTTTAAACTTGGCTTCCCGCATCAAATGGTTTCTTTCTAGGTGTGCTAAAATGAAAAAAAAGGCATCAAACATTACATATGTCTGTAAAATGGCAACAATTGCATTTCTTTTTTTCTCTCGCATTCAACTGTTTTTCTTACTTTATTTGTAAATATTTGCTTGATAAAGATTTGAGATTGGATTTGATATTCCCCATATTTTCTATCAACATCTGGAATTTTAAAACACAAATTTAATTTTGGAAATGTGTATATTAATGTTTAAAAAACATTTTATAAATTTACATGTAATAATTTCTCAAAAACAACTTTGGTCTTCGTCGTCATGTTCCATATTTCTTTAATATTTCGGAAGTTGATATATATATATATATATATATATATATATATATATACGTGTGTGTGTGTATGCGTGCATACATATAAATAACTATAAATACTTTTAGAATTTAAAATAATAAAAAATATATTTGAAATCTTCATTATTATATTCATTATTTTAAAATCCATAATTTCCCAGCAATGTTTTCAATCTTTTGTTAAAACACGGATAATAACGTTTGACACACGGAGAAAAAAAGTTTTGAGCGATTATTTTTTTTAATGGCGAAATTAAACAAAAAGATTTAAGTCAAATTTTGAGTAATTTTCAAAAAATTATGAAAAAAAAGTTTTATAAAAATCGGATTTTTTAAAAATCACTGGTTCTAAAAGAGCACAGTACCGAACTGATTTTACAGTACCGAAACTGATTTCTTCAAAATAATTTTAAAAAATGATACAAAGCGTCAAAATTGACTCATTTTAGAAAAAATCGTAATAAAATGTAAAACATCGGAATTTTGTAAAAAAAAAATACATCGTTACCTGATGAAACAAACAGTCGATTTGATTTTTTTGATACGAAAAATAAGATTGCTGTTTTAAAAGTGACGAAAATGCCGAAAATCATTCCCCGTCCGGTTCTTCGGTGTATTAGTAGAATAAACTGCAACAGAGACAAACTAATCGTACATTTCGAAGTTATTTATTAATATCTTTGTAACTCATTGCAATATCTGAATTAAAACGGTCAAAATGACTTCCTCGGATTATTCCCCATTTTTGATAGCATCACATAGATAGATAAACACATACATACGCTTACCTTCGGATTTTAATGATGTAGATATATACACACATACACAGGATGATAATAAAACAACTACGTATACATTATTGTGCTAACTACATTTTATTGCATAAATTGTATTATTAATCTATAAACATTTTTCATACTACGGTACTAAATCTTTAATATGTTTCAATGTGTCTTTCTTGCGCTTTGGTAGACTTAAAAACATATTTTTTGGAATTTTACTTACAGTAAGAAAGATAAACATACCTTTTTTTCTTTTGACTGATAGTCATTATGTCCACAAAGAATATACAGGAAGAAAAAATTAATTTCAAAATTCCTTCTGTCCATAGCCAGTTAATATCCGTGTTGTCGAGAAGCAGATATACGTTTAATCTGTTTCGGCTCTCAAGTTAGTTAGTGTTACGTATAATGGCGCAAAATCCAATTTCAGCCAAGCTGATCCAACTCTTGAGCCTTAAAGTCGGTTCGTTTGTGTGGTGTAGGAATTTGACTTGCGGAATTCCAGTTCATATGTCGTTCTCATTAATGTATAGTGGTTTAACATCACGATTCAGTCGCTAATAGCTTTCGTGTAGTTTCAAAGTGCTTAATTAATAGCACAATCAATCAAAAAAATTTCTGCTTTTCTCAAATTACATTGTTTTTCATAACATGAATGCTCAGAAAGATATGTATTGAAATTGCTCGTGCGATGCTTGAATTGCTAAGAAAAAATTAATCACAATGTAACAAACAGTTGTTTCTATCAAAAAGATAGAGATTTTTATTTAAATGGGAAATTCTAGATTTCAATCATGAAATTTCTTTAATAGCAATATAACGAATAAAGTTTTTTTTAAAGAAAAATTACTCTTGAATCACATAAACACAAAAGTATTTAACTTAGTTCAACGTTATAAAAAGAATATATTTTTAATATTTGAACAAAATTCCTTGTTAATATTTAGTATAAAAGAGTTGGATTTTAATTACAACTAGTTATTTAAATATAATTTTTAACAAATATTAGATATCATCCTTGTATAATTTTCAAAAAATAGATAATCGAATTTTCAATTGGTATTCCAGATTTTCATTTTTAAAACATCAATTTATATGCTCAATGTGCTTTTCCAGAAGTTGAAAAATTAAAATAATTCAATACTTCTGTTAATTTCTTAATAAAATTTAAAATATGTGTTATGAATTTTAAAATTTGGCTGAGGAAATAAATTCTTAAAAATTATTGAATATATAATTCATTTGATATTTAATAACGTATATTTTATTTAAATCTCCAGTCATATACAAAAAAAAGTTTTATATACTAAAATGTATGAAATTTTACAGACAGTACGAAGTTCTGTTTTAAAAATATATATATTGAATATGAAAATTTGAATTTTATGGTCTGATACTAACGAAATTTATCACGATGACATAGAGTGCTCTTTTTCTTGATTTATATTCGTGGTTACTGATACACTGAAAACCATTTTATAGAATAATTTTTGATGAAAATTTACTTTACTTACAGAGAATTTAACTAATGCAAAAGACAGGAAAGATATTTTTTACATGGAAACGAAAACATAAAACCCTTAATTATTTTTTATTTCAATTAATGAAAAAGCCTGAAGAGATATAATTTTAGTTTTTTACTTATTATTTCGGATTAAAAAGTTCTTTTTTAATTAATTAATCAGTTTTTGTATAAAGTCGCTGCTTGTTACTGTAAATTTATTTTTAATTTTAGTGCGACGAAAGTAGCAAAAACTGTTGAATTTATCCATGCAAAAAGGAAGATAAGTTTTTTTTAAGTGAAAAAGATTCTTTTTTAAGAAATGCTTCTAATCAAGATGGAAAAAAGGCTCATTTATTTACCTTGTGAAAAATTTGTGGCGACGATCAAAAATTAATTAAATTCTAAAGTCTAAATAAGCTGTTTAAGTGAAATATTCCAATATTGCTTTCTAAGTTAAAAGAAATTCTTAGAAATGCTATTCGTTTTTTTTCAAACACAGATAAAATTTACGAGTAATATTTATAAAATATTCAACGTTATTGGAATAATTCACTACACATTTTTTTCACTTATTTCTAAGGATTCATTGTATGATAACAAAATCTAACCGAAGAGAGTTTGAAAATTGTTCTACTGTATGATAATCCTCTTTTTTGCTTCAGGATTGTGAATATAAAAAATACCATATTTTTTTAATACACACATTTTACATATAATATAGCGAAAAAATGTCGAATGGATTAAACATTTAATATGTTACGGCAAATGCACAAAAGGGAATGCTAAATATGTATGTAATTTATGAGAACACTTTAAAATTTTAGATGCTTTAAACTTCACATGCATATTTACACTCGTGTGTAAAATTAAGAGAACTTGCACATTATGCTGAATTTCTTAACTAATAAGCACATTTTAAGGAAATTTGATACAAACTTCATTTATAAAAGAACAAGAGAGTTATCTTTCAAAAATCATTTTGTGCACACGTGATTATCAGTTATGATCATAATGTGTTTAATGTCCAAAATCAACGTTGGGATACCTAAGTGGACATAAGTTTAATATGGGTACAACCAGCTTCCCTCTCATAGGCGGACATGTGGCATAGATGGGTGGCATACTGGACAAGAAGCAGTTGAAGAGTCCTTGTGTCTTGTGACAGTCGATACTTCTCCTACAGAAAGGCAGTTATATGATTTTAGTTCCACTCTTGCAGATGCAATTGCTCTTCTAAGAATGCTCAAAGTATATTCTTAGAATTTTACGAGATCTAGCTGGCCAACACATGGTGCAAATGTCCTTACTTTGAAAATAACTGAAAAACAGCTGAAACGTTTGGGAAAGAGCGTTATCGTACATTTAGGATTACACATTACAGGAACCCATGCGCAACTGTGCCCCTTAAAAGTCGAACATACAGTTCTAAGATCTCCTCCCTTTACTTTATAATAGTCAGAGAGTCTTTGTCAAACACATATGGAATGTCCGTCTGTTCTGCGTGCCCAAACCATTACATCTCCACCACTATAATGACCCTTTTAGCTGATGAGGGAAGGATGGTATCATGTACCATCAAGAGATACAAGTACTCCAGATGCAAGTACGCCGAGAATCCATATCCAGGTTGAATCGCAACTCATTTGTAAAAAGCAGGATGCTGTACTGAAATCTGGTCCGAGACATCTGTTGTCTACTCCATTCTAAAGGTGCTTTCTTGTGTGCTGCAGCAAGCGAGACACCGACAGCGAGTCTTCTAAAATACAGTCCACTCTCATGAATCTATCGAGCAACTGTAGACCGTAAAACTCGGGTCCAGCTTACATGAGAGCTGCGAAGGTGCAAAGGTTCCTTGTCGTCTTGCCTAAAGTGCCAAATAATAATCCTCAATCACCATTATAGATCTTGGTCGACTTTGTCTAAATCGTCTAAATGTGAATTCAGTGTCCTAAAACTGTTTCTACCCATTGCAAATGGTACCAGGCATTTTATTGAGCTCTTTAACCAGCTGCGCTTTTGATTGGCCTGCCTTCATTGTGCCAATGAATCTCCATCTCATTCTGTCATCCATACGTTTGTGGCGACTCATTTTATATCTGATACTATATAAATTTTCTACAACTCTTGAGAGAAAAGTAACAAATGTCATTGAAGAATACGACCTCACATTACACCTACAACCATTCGTGTGCTTATATCTCTCTCACAATCACAGCCCTGCAGATACGCACGTGCAACTTACGTATTCCACTCTGACCACTTGGATAATTCTTAAACCACATAATTAGTATCTTCGGTTCAATATTTTTTGTAAAAATAGAAATAATTCGCTAATTCTCTTAATTTTGAGCACGAATGTATCTTTTAGACTTAAGAGAAACAAAACTTTCTGAACAACCTATAACTGTGAATAAGTTTTTATCATAGTAGAAAATCGATCAGGATACTGATATGATCAATTTCTATTTTGAATATTTTGTAGCTGTAAGTAAATTTTTTTTCTACAAACAGTGGATAAAATTTAAAATTTCCTCCTCAAGAACAGTTAATTGCTAAAATCTCAGAAGGTCATTAATAAAGTTTTTTCTCTGTTCTTAATGTCAACTACTAGGCATATACATCTATTTAATGCCAACGAATCGAAGGTTCACTGGAGCATTAAATCAATTATAGGATAAAATTCGAATCTTATATTCCTAATAAACGGTTATACAAAATGCAGCGTATATCAACTAATCAAATCCATACCTTATGCATTAGATTTTCCTGAACTTGCCGCAGCGATTTTAAGTAGATCTTGCTTGACTTATCTTAAGAAAATACAAAAACTTATTCTAATTCTAAATGACAACACGATTATATCCTTGAAATAAAATTTCACCTTCAATGAGAAGTTTATTTTTGAGATGACATGTTTACTTCCTTTTGAGATTGAGATATTTAATGGAATAAAAGTTTTATATGTAGTGTAGCATTCTTTTATTTTCTCAAAGACAGTTTTACTACTTATCTCAAAGATTTTGATTAATGTTTTCCATTGTCTCTTTTGACGAAGGACAAGCATTAATCAAGTAGCGGCAGTTATAACATCATCAACTTGTGTCATAACAGTCATCACTGAAATCATAGAAGTGTCACATTTTTCACAAATTTCTTTTGGCGGAAGTTTGCGACACATATATGCATGGTTTTAATCGTTTTATTATAAAAGTTATTTTAGAACTGAAAGGAATTGAATTTTATCATTCGATTTTCCTAACCCCCTTACCCTAAAATTGTAAATTTTGCCAAAAATTGACCATTTTTTTTATTTTATTTTATAGGACATCTTATTAGCTGTATAAAAATACCAAGTTTATCATATTCCGTTCACTGGAACAAAAACTACAAGTATTTTAGTAAAAGCAGATGCTATTACTTTAAGTGAGAAGTCATACTTTAACTACAAATGTGTTTTTTTTTAAATGTTCAAATGGAGACAGCGATTGCTCAAAAGGTTTTGAAAATAATTAACTGAAATTTTTTATGTATGTTCTGTATAATAGTAGAAGTGTTTTAACGTTCAGATTTATCAATCACTGTTTTATTACAAAATTTACAGTCCCTTATGTTAATTAGTCACTGTTATTTTAAGCAATTTCATATATAATAACTAAAATAAAGTGTTCTAGTTTTTGCAAAAATTAAAATATCTCTAATCCTGAAGGTCATTTAAAAATGAGCAAAAAAGCAACACATCAGAATTGAAAAATTGAAAATTTGTTCATAAACTTTTGGTACAAAATAGGCTCTATTTATGGTTTTTTGTAAATTGTTACCGATATTTTTCCATTTTAGTAATAATGATTTCTTTTTATCTTCTAAATTTTAGCATATTTTTCTTAAAATGTACTAATTAAATCTAAAAACCACACAAAAAAAATCTCCATATCTCCATTTTTTTTAAAAAAAAAGTCGTCGCAAATAGTCAGATACCTTAAATAATAATATTTAACAATGTTGTTCTTGTTGTTGTTGTTTCTTATCCCAAATAGTGCAGCTCAGTTACACCATCTCCATAAAACTAAAAATCTCCAAAAAATCCAGAAATTAGTATTAACAATGTAATTATAAAAAAAAGAGAAAAGGATTATAACAGTGTTTAATAACATTGAACGATGTTAACTTTGTTTTGCTAAGTAAGATACATGTCAAATTATTATTTTGAAAAACAAAATATATCTGAAAGATTCAAGTTTTATGATAATATTAAAATAAACACAGAAAATTCTTCATTTCAGTTAAGAAGTTTCTTGAACCTTCATATTCTCTACCAATGAGTGACGTGATTGATAAAGTCTTATACTTCTGATTGGGAATATTCTTCTGACATTTGGTAAGTGTATATACCCTATTAAGGAACTATATATTTGTTTCCTATAAAATGACTAATTTTAGCAAAATATTGTGTAAAAAAATCTCTTATTTAAATTTTAAAATAAATTTTTTTTATATTTATTCCATATGGGAGAATAATCTACTCTCAAATCTAATCGCAACTTGTACTCCATGTTTATTTTAGTTGCTCAAACTAGGTTAAGCGTGGATCTTGAAAAGCAGGACATATCTAGAAGAAAACGAGTTCGTATTTTGCAAATTAATAATGTTCTTTTTAGACAATACCTTTATTATAACGAACTTTGAACATATTGGTATTTTAATGTCTGCGCATACTGTTTGTAACGATTTAGCATCGTTCTTTTGCTCTCTATAATTTTCCGTTGCTAACCTTAGCGTGACTTTCCATTCTTTTATTTTTTATATTTTGACCTCATGGAAGATCAAATCCTTTGATGAAAAGATGCATTATTTGAAAGTAAGAAAAAAGTTGATCAAACAGATAAATAATAAAACTAAATGTGAGTTGGGAAATATATAGCATCAGACATCTAACCACGTAACTATTATAATGAAATGCTCTTGTCTTCTAAGTATTTTCTTTATGAATAAATTAAAATACATATATCTTCTTTATGTAAGAAATACAAATTTGTTTATTTCGCGTTTATATGTTGTATTTGAGAAAAGACACCTTATAAAATATATGTCTTAAGAACTTTCAAATGGGTTATTTGAAATTGTTTTATGGTCATAACTCAAGAATAAAAAAATTTTGATTTTTCGCTCAAAGTAGTGAAATTACTTGAGTTGATTGATTAGTTATAATCACAATCAACGTCTCGCTAAAGGCCACATGAAGGCTATTGTCGATGAACCTCCTTATTTTCAACATCTGCCAAGTGAAGCGGATGATACCTGAACCGCGTTGTCCTTCTCCAAATTTTCACTGCAATCAATGGGGGAACTTAAAATTGAATGAGATAAGATAATGAAGAGGAAATATAATATCTAAACAAAGTTATGAATACTTCAAAAACAAAAGATATTTACGGTATCCAACTACCCTAAAATTGTGAATTTCGTCAAAAATTGCCAATTTCTTTTTATAATTTTATTTTATAGACCATCTTATTAGCTTTATAAAAATACCAAGTTTATCATTTTCTGTTCTCTAGAACAAAAACTACAAGTGTTTTAGTAAAAGCAGATGCCATTACTTTAACCAACATGTCATACTTTAAAACGCATTTTACTCGAAATGTGATTTTTTGAAAATAATCAAACGGGGTCAGCGATTGCTAAAAAAGTTTTGAACATAATTAACTGAAATTTTTTCTGTAAATTCTGTATAATAGTAGAATTGTTTTAACCTTCAAATTTATCAATCACTGTTTTATTATAATATTTACAGTCCCTTATGTGAATATAATCACTGTTTTTTTAAGCAATTTCATATAATAACTGAGATAAAGTGCTCTAGTTTTTGTAAAAAAGAGCATATCTCTTATCCTGAAGGTCATTTCAAAAATGAATAATATAGCAACAAACTAGATTGAAAAATTGAAAATTTGTTCATAAACCTTTGGTACAGAATGGACCGCGTTTATGCTATTTTTTGTCAATTTTTACCTATTTTTTCCCATTTTAAGAAAATAATTTCTTTTTCTCTTCTTAATTTTAGCACATTTTTCTTAAAATGCACTAAAAAAATCTAAAAATAACCAAAAAATCCCGATATCTCCTTTTTTTTAAAAAAAAAGTTGTCGCAACCTGTCGGATACCTTAACAAAATATATTTTCAACCAAATTGACACTTCCCTACTTTTGTCTATTTCGTTAAATATGCTTTAGTTCCGAAGAAATTTTTTTTTTTTAAATTTAAGAGGTACAGAAGAATTTTGATTTAAACAATTAATTTTTTTAAAAAATTTCTAGAGACAATGCAACGTATATAAGTTTATTATGATGAAAACATAACCGCGTGAAATTCTTAAAGAATTTAAGATTTTTATATTTTAATAGCCGTTGTTCAGATGTTATATGACTATATACTGCTTTTTTTTAAATTAAGGATTTTTAAGTTCAAGCATTAAACTTCCAATTGCATTGAAAAAACATTCTTAAGGCCCTCGCATCTTAATTAGAAAAGGACAGGACTAGAGATTCTTATACAAAAAAATAACTATCTTTTCGCCCCATAAACCAACACCTACAGTCGATTTCTACAGAACCCATTTTTAATGGATCTCCACTCAACAAAACAAATGCGCTTGCCGAATTTTAAATTTGAAGATCTAATTCTCTGACTCTAATGTGTACATTTCATCTATAACGTCTCCTTAGCCTCTCTGGGTTAAGAGGACGTTCCACGAGTTCTTAGCCATTCAACAAAGTGGATCTCTACTCAGCAAAGGAAACATGCTTGTCCAATTTCAAGTCTGTAGGGTAATCGTTCCGGAGATTGCGTGATTGGAGAGCGAGTCGCTTTTCTCGTACATATATTGAGAGATAGATAGATAGAGTAGTGTAATCTGATTCTGCGCGAATATTCTGTATGTTATAGAATGAATGACCTTTTTAGGCATTCACAAATTATGCTTGAAATTTCTTCTTAAAATACAGTACTTCTCATATGTCTCATACTAATTTAGTGATTTTTTTCATAAATCTAATACATTTACTTATAAATATAATTAAAACTGGGTGTAATTCAAATTAAACAACATTAAACGTAGCTGTCAATTTCTAATCGAATAAAATAAACTTTCGGATGAGAGAAAAAAAATCATGTATACAAACGAAGAGACAAGAGAAACTGAGTCAATAATGAGCAATCTTTTTTTTATATTGTTACAGAGTATCATTATTTTAAAGTTAAATAAATTAATTTGTTTAAATAAATTGATAGACCGTATACCTTTAAAGTGTAGAATACACAATATAACTTCTATTCATAAAAGAAATTTTGAAAATTCCACTTTATTTCCCCTTCCTCTTTTGATCCTACTCTAACATTGAGTCTTCGCTCCACATCCAATGAATGGGATATTACGATTCATCCAGATGAGGACACAACCATTTCCACTTTATATTACCTCAATTTCCCCTACAACTACAACAAACAAATTTTTTATTGCGTAAATACTAGACCTCCATTCCTCACCTGAAGGCCTCGTGAACGCTAGTTTTGAGCCCGTAACACCGAAAAATGTCGCTTGCGTGATTTCGATGACATCCCTCCGCTTTTTCCGCGAATTAAGAAAAAAAGAAAAAAAGAGCAATCACGCAAAGTGAAAGTCTTCCACCACCATCAAAAAATAAATAAATAAATGTAAAAATTCCCACTCACCCCTATTTATCCAAACCATTCATCAGGGATGAGCCGGTTACCCTGATTAAAGCTTTTTAATCGTTTAGGCCGATTGGTCAGGAAAAACTAGTTGGTAAAGAGCTTTAACGGTCATCCGCCATCATGAAAAGGGATGGGAAATGGATAAAAAAGAAAGTGGTCAACTTTCACTTCTAGTTAAGAGTCTTCTTCGCATTTAAAAAGAACCGACAAACCCCACCCATTTCGAACGTTGGTCCATTAGTGCCGGTTCGATTGAGGGGCTTTTCGAACGGAAGCCTGCAGACGATTAGCATTAATCGAATGCATGGCTCATATCGACACGCTTCGGTGCAGTTTTGATCATAATGTGGGTCCGAATATTCATTATCCCTCATTCCTGAATTGGTACGTTGAAATGTATTCTGGATCGATAGGCTGGGGATAGTTAGGTATTGTAAATATAGTAACGCTGCATTGGATGAGCATTTGCACGCCCTAAACGTTAACTGAATTTTTTGCGCAATAATTCTATATATGCATATAATTTATGTAAATGTAAAATTCAGAAATATGCATGGGCATTTTCTTTATGCAAATGGTATTGGAATTTGCGGAATATATTTTGGATCAACTGATTGAAAGTAATAGCCTATTATCATTTGTAAACAACTTCTTCCAAATTTACAATAATCGTTCAACTCATTGTAAAACGAAATTCATGCTCATATAATAAATAGTAATATGCTTTAAGAAATTTTTCTTTAATCAATTAATTCAATTTAAAGTGATCATTCTATAATTAAAGTGTGTGAGTAAAAATTCTGATATTAAACGTTTCCAACGAAAAATATCGTAAAATCCGGCGTATAACACGCACTTTTAACTCAAAAAATAAGATTGAAATTTATGGGTGCGTTATGTATATGCCGGGTGTAAAAATGATTGCTTTGAAAAAGAGAGAAAGAAGAATATAAAAGAAAATTCTTCATAGATGAAAACACTGCTTATTTAAAAGAAATTAATTACTTTATGAACTTAAAGGGTTGTAATTGCGACGAGTCTTCAGTGGTAAAAGGATTCAAACCCTCGATTCGACGAAGTGGGGCCACGAGTTTGCAACCATCATCACTAAGCTACAGCGGCCACATTTAAATGCTTGGAATTTTTAGCTTCCTCTTTTTTTTGTTGAAGAAAAAGTTTTATATTTTATAAAGTTTTATACACACTTAGGTTAACTAAGTGTGTATCTCTCTCTCTCTCTATTTGTGTAAGATGTACTTACAATTCAGACCAGTGTCCTGCATTGGGAAGAAAAATCCTCAATTCATTTTAATTAGATGTGTGGTCTAATATACAGTGATCCGCAACCTTTTTACTGCCGTGGACCGATCTACATTTGATAATTTTACCACGGCCCGCTGAGGGGAGGGGAAGACGTTGATTGTTTATATTTTAGATTGTTTTGATTTAATAGTTTTAATTTAATTCTATTTAAACGAGCCTTCAGTATAAAATACAATCACACAAAAAATGAGTATAAAGAGATTTAACATGGAATATAAAGAGATTTTCATAAAAGGTCGCTCATACCTGAGAGAAATACACCACAGTATATAAAATTAAAATAATTTAATGTTCCTTGAGCGGCCTGGTGCAATTTGATCCACGGACCGGGTGTTGGGACCACTCTGGTCTAATAGACTCGAGTTAATCCTTTTATGTAATTTGAGAGGATATTTTTCTTCATTTAACTGGTTCTTTTCCCATCTAAAGGTGATGAGAATATAATAAGAATTTTTTGATCCCTCAAGCAATCATATTTAAAATATAGATGAGACATTTTTAAAGTGTTTAATTAAAAATGTTTAAATTCAACATGTGTAGAAAGCTGTAGAAAAATTAATTTGGCTTTTATTAAGTCATAAATAATTTAACTCTCTATTTCATTATCAAAAACATCCCTATTCACTGACTTGAATGTGAGATGATTTAGTTAACACTTTTATTATTAAAAAAAGAACCCCAATAAGTTTACTCACTATAGAAATTTCATCAAAGCATCACTATCATTTACATCCAATGTCACTAATCTTCCTCATTACACTACTGGATTGCAGACAACAGTCAAAAAGCATCCCTCCAGTCTACTCTTTTCAGCCAACAGCTGTTTCGCGTCATTGCACCCTCAGCACAATAAATAGTGGACAGATACGGAGGAAATCCATGCTCCCAAATGAAAGATGGTCCTTTAGTATGTATCCATGCGAGATGTCATTAACCCAGGGCATTTTAGACATCACCAGATTAACTTTAAGAGCTTAACTCGTGACGTGAGATGGCGGCTTTTTTATTATGAATCTTGCAGAGACTTTTCGTCTGGGTCAGAGCGGATATTTTATGCAACCAACCATGCTTCCGACATGAAGGCTGCTTCGGTTATGGCTACTTTGGTAGCCCATTTAGGCATCATTCGCACCACGTGAGCGCTGTGCAAATGAAGACTGCTTAATATATAGCACGAGCACTGTAGGGAAACTTTTTTCCTCTTCTCTCTCTTTCCCTCTTCTCGCTTTTTGGAGTATTTTATGTTGATTTAATTTTTGTGTGGAAGCTGTGAAAGTAATGTTTTTCTTTATTTCGGAGTGAATATTTTATATTTTTCGATTATGTATCCATTTTTATACAGAAATAGTTTTCAATATTTCAGTATTTTTTAATATTGAGATGTTACATTATTAAATTTTTTAAATGGGTTATCTTTTTTCCCCCATGAAGAATCAGCAGGAAAAAATGGCTTTTTATTCAATTGCATTGATACTAACTGCTACATTCCGAGTAATGTGCAACATATACAGAGCTCTTGGACTTTATGACAGTTATTTGATTTCGAAAATTTTATTTACATCCCGTGACAATAAATTAGTAGTTTTAAAATCTATGAAAAGTAAAACACATTCGTCATATTAGAATAAAAACATACTTAAAAGTAAATGTTACATTAATCAAAAAATTGCGCCAATGCAAAGCATTAGTTCATTTAAATAGTATAAATATTTAAATAAATATTCTATATTGAGCTAAAATTAATTTAAATAAAATCATGTGTAAAGTTCTTAAAGCATTTTATTTCTGAAAGTTCTTCCTCCAGAACTAGAATCAATTTTACTTAAATCTTAAGCAAATTCTTTCAACATTCATTAAACTCTTGGTTTTCTTTTTTCAACTAAATTACACGGAGGTATGCCTTTCTTTTTCACTGTTTCTACCATTTTAAAGAGGAGATTGACTTATTAATGTAATAAAAATTTTTAATAAAATAATACTCGTATTTTAAATGATGTTCCATTAGGTGTCTAAATCTACAGATTAAAAAAAACAATTCGCAACTGTTAGAATTTTGAAAATAGGATTTCTCGGACTTATATGTTTATCTAAGATTACTTTCTTAGTTTCTATTTGTGTGTATTTAATTTTGAAATAAAAACTAGAACATTGATGTTTGTTCCTTTTAATTGTAAGATATATGCCTTATCCAATATTTCTTTAATTTATTATTATTATCTATATATATAAAGGAGAAAAGCGACTCCTCACTGACTGACTGACTGACTGATTGACTGACTGACTGACTGACTGACTGACTGACTAATCACGATATCTCTGGAACTATTCAACTTACATACTTTAAATTTGGTAGACATGTTCCTTTCATAGAGTAGACATCAGCTAAGAACGGATTTTCCGAAATTCGAAATGCAAGGGGCGTTACGGGGGTTAAGTGCTTTAATAGTAATTGTTTCCATGTTTAAACTACTTGATGTACAATCTTGAAATTGGGTAAGCGGATTCCTTTCAGAGAGTAGAGATCCGCTACAAAATGAGTTTGCTGAAAATCGACCCCCAAGTGGCGTTGTAGGGGCTTAAGGGGCGTTATAGATAATTATTTCCATTTTTAAACTATTTGACGCACTGTCTTTAAATTTGATAAATAGATTCCTTTCGTAGAATAATGATCAGTTACAAAACGGGTTTTGTGAAAACAGACTTTAAAGTGGCGTTGAAGGGGATTAAGGGGCGTAATAGATAAATATATCCGTTTATAAACTACTTTACCTACCTGCTTGAAAATTGGTAGGTAAGTTTCTTTCATGAAGTAAATATCCGCTACAAAATGGGTTTTTAAAAAATTGACCCCAAGGGGTGTTGCGGGGTGGGGGGTTTAAGGGGCGTTATAAATTCCGATTTTTTAGTTATTAGACGTACAATCTTGAAACTTAGTAAGAAGATTCCTCTCATAGGGTAGAGATACGCTACAAAATGGGTTTCGTGAAAAGTGCCCCCAAGTGGCGTTGCGGGACTTTAGGGACATTATAAATAATTGTTTATGTTTAAACTACTCAATGTAATATTTTGAAATTGGGTTAGCAGATTCCTTTCATACAGTAGAGATCCGCTACAAAATGAGTTTGGTGAAAATCATCAACCAAGTGGCGTTGCAGGGGCTTAGGAGGCGTTATAGCTAAATATTTTCATTTTTAAACTATTTGACGCACTGTCTTTAAATTTGATAAATAGATTCCTTTCGTAGAATAATGATCAGTTACAAAACGGGTTTTGTGTAAACAGACTTCTAAGTGGCGTTCCGGGGGATTAAGAGGCGTAATAGATAAATATATTCGTTTTTAAACTACTTCACCTACCTGCTTGAAAATTGGTAGGTAAGTTTCTTTCATGGAGTAAATATCCGCTACAAAATGGGTTTTTAAAAAATTGACCCAAGGGGTGTTGCGGGGGTGGGGGTTTAAGGGGCGTTATAAATTTCGATTTTTTAACTATTAGACGTACAGTCTTGAAACTTAGTAAGCAGATTCCTGTCATAGGATAGAGATACGCTACAAAATGGGTTTCGTGAAAATTGCCCCAAGTGGCGTTCCGGACTTAAGGGGCGTTATAGATAATTATTTCCATTTTTAAACTATTAGACGCACAGTCTTTAAATTTGTAAAAAAGATTTCTTTCATAGAGTAGAGATCAGCTATAAGAAGGTTTTCGGAAAACATACCTCTAAGTGGCGTTGCGGGGGATTAAGTGGCGTAATAGATAAATATTTTCGTTTTTAAACTAATTGACCTACCTGTTTGAAAATTGGTAGGAATGTTTCTTTCATGGAGTACATATCCGTTACAAAACGGGTTTGGGGAAAATTGACCCCCAAGGAGTGTTGCGGGGGTTAAGGGCAGATATAAGTAATTATTTCTATTTTTAAACTATTAGACGCACAGTCTTGAAATTTGGTGAGCAGATTCCTCTCATAGGATAGAGATACACTAGAAAATGTGTTTTGTGAAAATAGACCCTAGGTGGTGTTGCGGGGGTTCAAGGGGCATTATTAATAATTTCTTTTGCATTTTTAATTTATTGGACGCACAAATTTGCTAAGCAGATTCCTTTCATACAGTGCAATTCCCCTACAAAATGGGTTTCGTGAAAACAGACACCGAAGTGGCGTTGCGGGGGCTCAAGTGGCGTTATAGATAGTTATCCCCATTTTTAAACTATTAGACGTACAGTCTTGAAATTTGATAAGCAGATTCCTTTCGTAGAGAACCGTTACAAAATGGGTTTTGCGAATATCAACTACCAAGTTTAATTTTGGGAGATTAAGAAGCGTAATCGATAAATATTTCCATTTTTAAACTATTTGATCATTCTGCTTGAAAACTGGTAGCATGTTCCTTTCATGGAATATAATTCCTCTAACAAAGAGTAAAACGAAAATTGACCCCTAAGGATGGTTGCGAGGGGTCAAGAGGAGTTACAGAAAATATTCCTGTTTTTAATTGTTAGACCCATATACTTGACATTTTTTAAGCATGTGTCTTTTTGTTGAATAGGGATGCACTAAGAATGTATTTTAAGTAAATAAAGTTCTGCGGAGGGTGCAGGGGTTACTGGGACGTATTGACACAAAAAAAAATCCTTTTTTCGAGCTACAAGGACTATAATAATGAAATTTGGTTTGCATTTTTTCTTTTGTTGAATTGAAATCCGCTAAGAGGGTTATTTTGGAAACGGCTCTCACACACACGGATTACGGGGATATTGATAGTAAAACTTTTGTTTTTTTCTGTTTGATTTAGACTTGAAATTTGGCTTGCATGTTCAATTTACGGAGTAGAGATCCACCGCGAAAATTGGTTTTGCGGGAATCCACTTGGTTTTTGGGTTACGAAAGAGCAAACATCATTCTATACTTCAATTTTAGAGATTTTTAGAAAATACAAATTAGATGAGTTCTGCCCTTTTTTTTATCAAGAGGTGACAGTTACAGGTCTAAATATATTTTTTCAATACAATCGAATTCTTAATGCTAGGACTTAGATATCAATAATTTATACACATAAGCAGTAAAAATTTATAAAACATCATGAAATACCCAGCGAAGCGGGCGGGTAACAGCTAGTATCTATATAT
>BMAO01024632.1:0-28252 GCA_019973975.1 Trichonephila clavata
TTAATTAATCTATAAACAATTAGCATTAATTATTAAAATTAGTTTTTATAACAAATACTTAATTAAATTTTACGTACTATGTACATAAGATTAAAGTATCAGTGATTATCTGTATATTGTTGATATTTGTGCGATTGAATTGAGATCTTGTCCGTTGGATTGGATTTTGTTCACAAAAGCCTTATTCTTCACGTACCATTGGGTTGACAAACTTCTTCTGTGATCAACAACAGAAGGATTTTAGCCTAACTGTAGATTGAATATATCACCAATGTTCACAACTAGGAAAACCATTTGCTTAGTCAAGGTCCTTATACGATAAGTACCCAAAGATGACAAATTTTCTCTGCACTCAGACTCTTAAACAACTATCGTTAAGTTGCTAGTGGGGGGCGGGGGGGGGGAGCAAACAGTTCTCAGATGGAGCCCAAAGGTTTGAAGAGAACTTCCTTTGTTGATGCTCATACCAAAGTCGAGACAGGAATTGTTTTAAACTAGATTGGTACATCTGAGGGTATGATAGGAACAATAAGAATTAAAATATATGTTTTCGTCATACTTGTTAAGCGTATTAATTCATATCAGTACGCTACTCGCGAAGTTGTTCTTGACCGTTCGCCAAATTCGGCGATAACTTTGCAATATGCTTGCCTTGATTTTTAATAGGCTCTGTGATTTTGTCATCATTACTTTATTCATTTATTTTTTTTTAAATTTTTTATTATTTGTTATGTTATCTTATTATTTGTTATTTCTTGTTATGTGTATTAAGCTAAATTTTTTATTGATTTTTATAGCAGTGTCGCTATTAATTTCAGACAATTTTCATTCGATTTTCCTTTTCACAAACATTTCCATACTTTGCATAGTCTAGATTGCAGCTTTCGTATTCTGTCGTTTATTCGAACATTATTGGTGAGTTCTAGGGTCTTTTTTAAGAGAATATTAGGGCTCTGCTTTCAATTTTTATGGACAAAAGGATTGGCGAATTCGCACTTTCTGTCTACTTTGTTTTATTTATTATTCTCATTTTGGATTAAGATTCTCGTACTATGGCCTTCATGAAATGTGATAAGTGTTGCAGGGAAGTGGAAATAGTTTACAAACTGGGTTAAGAGAAATTTGACGGCCGTATCCTATATTGTACTTCTGTAAAAATGTAAACTTTGATTTTGTTCAAAAAAGACTGGATGCACAAACCTAAACTAGTACATTTAATTTAAAGAAATATATACAACAAAAATTTGAAGATTTAAACGAAAGACTTGAAGAAAATTTTTCTTTTTTTAATCTAATTTTGGAGGATAAATGTACAATGTCGGAAAAACTTAAACTCTTTCGGAAGCATTTCTATCAGTAGATTCAAATAAATGCACAAGTCCACTGAATGAGGGAATGTCTTTTAACCTCGCGTTTATATATAAAGCAGCACGAGGGTTAATGCCACTGCGTGGGGCCCTGAATCAAAATTCTTTGTGGGGCCCTTTTGTTTGTTCACGCATGGGTTTCTAATCTTGGAGCCTTTGTAGCTTGGGAGCCCCGTATCATTGATACGACGGTAGCCACGCCCCTTGTTAGTGGCAGAATTCTCAAGGAAACCGAACTCACTCGAAAGGGGCTTAGAGCTACAAACGGGTCTCCCGGAAATAACAACCCCCCCCCTCCTCTACATACGCAAGAACCTCATAATTTTTTGAACCGGGGTCACGTGACGGCAAACCAATTCTTCAATGTTCCACATCACGTCACCGGGAGATTTTTGAGTGACAACAAATTTAACTCGCAACAACCCTCCTACAGCATCAGGACTCGAATCCGCAACTCGACAACGCAGATCACGAGTTCGTGACCGCAGCCACTTTCTACATTTGAAGAGGAAAGTAGAAATCCCATGAGATTAGCGCGAATTCGAAAGGTTCGGCAGACGGGAGTCTCAATGCACCAAGAGTGCCTGAAGCGAAATCCTGCTGCCTCCTTCTTTGGAAAGAATTACGATCCTAAAATGAGTGCAGTTTCTTAGAAAATGCTGACCACAATAGTGCAAAAAATTAGGCCCTCTTAGGATTTTTTGATAAAGTGATGTGTGAAGTTGTCGACCTCGTCACTTGACCATGATACAAAATGACGAGATCCTTCGCCAAAAGCTCTCGAGTAGCTGAAGAATGTGACATTAATATTGACTCACTCAATAAACCGATAACTCTTGTTTGAAATTTTTATTTAAATTAGAAAATAATCTGAATCAAACCCACATCAGCTTTTATATTTACAGGAGAACACACAGTGAAACTATTCTGTTGCTTTTTTCTGTTTATTTATTATTTTATCAATATAATTTTTTTTAAAAAAAGATAGTACACCCAACGGAAACCATTATTTGGCGATCATCCCTTAAAAGGTTCAATTTTCAAGTAACAACAATGGCAACGACGCGAGCCCACGCCAGATCCCAAATCTGAATCATTTCTGCCCATTCACTCCTGAGATAACCTCTCCCCGGAAAACCGTGAAGATAACGGGATAAGTAAACAAGGAATTCCTCCATTGTTTCAAGTGCCACCGTCGTTTCTCCAAACATTCCGATATCTAGAAGAGCTCTAAACGAGAGGCACCTGATTCTAGCGTTCGATTCGCGGAAGCCGATCGAGCGAACGCGCAAAAATAGGCGGAGTTCTCATCTACTCTACCGGGAATTTATTTCGGGTTTTTCGCGATAAAGAATCATTTCTCGGCAGCCAGCAACAGAGGAGATAGACTTTCGCGCGATGATGCTAATTGGAGGCTGTTGTTTGACAGGCCCTCTTCCTTTCTTTGAGAATTGAATTTAAAAACAAAAATTGAATAGTTCCTTTGTGATTTCTTTATTTTTATCTGTTAAATAATGAAACCAAAGGACGCCTTAAGGCATGGTTCAACTAGGCCCTCGGCTTTAAGGGAGGGGGATGAGATATTAATATCAAGCTACAAAGCAACACGAGAGCTTTTAGAGACGGACCTCGCAATTTTGAACCTCAATCAAGTGACGACCTGTGTGAACTGGCATTTCCCTTTTCTTACTACCCTACCACAGCTACGGGAGGATTGAGTCTCGATAGATTTAACGTGCATCGGCCCCCTCTACACGGTTGGTCTTCAGGCTCGATCTCATAACACGCTGACCACGAGTTCGTTACCGTGGCAACTCGAGAGAAGCTCGTCTCGTGATTATCCCTTGGATTCAATAAAATCATGATCCGGATAACTTTAATCGTCAAATGTTTACGCCACGGCTCATAATTACAAGGTTAGACATTTCATTTTACCCTTTCATTATCAATATAAGAAATAGAAAATAGTTAAGTGGAAGTTGCATAAAAATTAATTCGCAATCGAAAAATATTAAAGAGCGAAAATAACACATGAAAGAACCAACTGATCTTCCATGGTGCGAGACAATTTAATTGACAAGCTATAATTGGATAGAAAAGGAATATAAGCAATGAGTTCCATCTTTGAGAAGGCGAACAGTGGGCTGTGCGCAGCTCTGTTTGACTCTTTCTTTCCGTCAAATGTTATTCTCGGAAATATTTTTCAAAACATTGCGTCTTGTTGTGTTCCCGCCACACAGCTGCGAGTATGATCATCACACTTGCATTGACACCTGGACCCTTAAAATATTGCGCTGCTTGTCTTGGACATCGCCCCTGCAGCGACTTTAGATATAATCAAGGATTCAAGCACACTTGGCGAGATTGGCACACACTTGCAGCTTGGCAACAAAATACGTTTCTGTTAACCGCAATGTTTATATTTTCATTTGTACTTGGCTTACGTGGTATATTCGTGCGCCTGGGTTGAATGCAATGATTATCTCATAAGTCGCAATATCATTTAATTGACATATCTTTAAAACTTTTGAAATCTCTTTTCATCATTTTGCTACACTTTCTCATGATATCTATTTATTTTGATAAACTGGTTTGTTTTGAATTTGTCATTCAACAATCTAATAATCAAGTTTTGCATCGTGATTGTCTTGTTAATTTATTAAGTTCTGAAAGATAAATTAACTATCAAGTTTTTTTCTGGTGCTAGTTTGATATCAAGGGGCAGGCGCCAAGTTGTTGTTTATGTTCGCCAAGATGAGCGATAACATTACAATATGGTTACCTTGATATTTTTATAGTCTGGCGATGTGGTTGCCACACACATGGAGATAACATATATTAGAAATAATTTTGATTGGTTTTGTTTCCCGCGGTAATCCTATTTATTTCAGACGATTTAAATCCAATTTCTTTTACAATTTAACCATTTTCATTGCAATTCCGATTCAAACTATTATTTCAGCATAGGTATAGTTCTCCAATAATTCTACAGCTTCTTATATGTGCATAATATATTGATAATTATTTGTTGAAAATATCATTTTCACCATAATAGAAGATATATTCCACAATAGTTCCTTAGCAAGAGTTCCCCAACCTTTATAAATATTCTATAAAAATTAATATTTAGAGTAACACTTCTAAAAACATTAAGATTAATGTTCTACATCAGATAGTAAGTCAGTTGTCAATTCTTTTTGTGTATAAAATATAACTATTTAATACTTTTATATAAATGGATCAAGTAAAACTATTTATCTGATCTAGACTATTTGTAAATAGTCTAGATCAGGTGTGGCCAACCTTTTCAGGAAGAGTGCCCCTATCTGACAAAAAAAAAAAGTTTTGCGTGCCACTTCCAATTTAAAAATAATACAATAAATATGATAAAACTTAGGTTTCATTGCTAATGAACTTTTTGCAGGTTCAATTAGGTTGGTTAGGTATATAATAAAAATCAGTAACTGAACATTTAATTCGAAATAATTTTTAAGCAATCAGTTTATGCTTAAGGGGATGGTGGACTTTAAAATTGGCGAAAATCATCCAAAATATGGAAAAAAAATTTTATGCGAATTATGATTTTGGTGAGTTTTACTGAACCATATGCGAGAAATCGCATGTGTCTAAGTAAATTTATTAAAAAGTTATAAGCATTTAAAAAAAATTTTAATGGACCCAAAAATATAAACAAAAGTTTGAGCAAAGGTTGTCACAATTTTTTTTTTAGGTTTTTTTTTTTAAATATTACAATTAATATTTTTGTGTTTTAACAGCTGCAAACTTTAACTGTAACCTTTAATGGCTTTCTTCGCTGTTTGTTCACTTCTGTTTGTTTTCAAATTCGAAAGTATTGCTTTTTTTAAAAAATTGCCTATTAGTGATTACTGTCTGTTTCCTTGAAAATTTATCTCGGCGAAATTATTTTTTTGCATTTAAAAGCCACAAAAAAGCTTTTAAAAACATATAGAATTGTTTTGTATTTGTTTATAATGGATGCTATTTCTAGGCGTTATAGAAAACCAAAAGGTAGGCCATAAAAAAAAAAGGAGTTTGTGTGCATCCAAAATTCAGAAAAGATGGAGAAAAAATCACATTCAAATCGATTTTGATAGTACTTTGTGTCCTGAAAACTCTGATGCTATGCATGCTGAAAACTCACTTATTATGCATACTGAAAACTCTATTGGCAATGATGGTTCACATTCTGGTGAAAAAGAACAATATTTCAATGCAAGTGCCAACAAATTTCAGATGTTTCCTTCTCCATCTACATCAACTTTTTGTGCTAGTGAAAAAAGTTCATATGTTTTGATGAATAATGATATGTGGTCTTCCCTTTTATGTAACGTAAAATGTGATGAATGTGATATGTGCACATTGGATGTTGAATGTAATGGTGCTTATGGTTTTTCTACAAAAATAGAACTAAAATGTAGAAACTGCAAAAAGTTATTCAATTCTGTGTTCTCTAGCTCTCGAGATGATGACAGCAAATGTTTCGAGGCAAATAAAAAGCTCGTCGAAGCTTTTCTTAAAATTGGGAAAGGCCATGCAGCATTAGAACTTTTCTCTATGGCTATTGGCATTCATGCAATGGATAAGAAAACATTCTCAAAATGTATGCACAAATTGTATGAAGAAAAGTGCAGTTTCAAAGAGGACATTCTTGAAATTTCTTGAAAAGTTGTCCGAAAACACCACGAAGATTTACTCGACACTTCAAATGGTTTTATAGACATCACCGTTTCATACGATGAAACATGGCAGAAACGTGGACATTCCTCATTGTATGGTATAGGAATTGTCATCGACATTTTGACTGGGCTCATTATTGATTATGAAATCCTTTCTAAATATTGCCCAGAATGCACTACCGCCAATAGGGATCTCGGAGAAAATAGGGCTGAGTACTCCATATGGTACAAATCACATGAAGCAGAATGCAGCGAAAATTATGTTGGATCATCAAATGCAATGGAGATTAAAGCTGCTGAATTTTTATGGAAAAGATCCATTAAAAATTGTGGTATGCGATACGTGAGCATCTTGTCAGATGGTGATGCTAAAACCTATCAACATTTATCATCATTAAATGTGTATGGTGATTCCATAAAAGTTGTAAAAGAAGAATGCATCAACCATGTGGCAAAAAAGCTTGGCACAGGACTTCGCAAAAAAATTTCAGAGTGGTGGAGTAAATGTGTTACTATTGGTGGACGGAAAGAAGGTAGCCTCAAAGAAAACACCATAGTGAAGCTGACTATCTTTTATAGAAAAGCAATAAAAGAAAATGCACCTGATGTACAGAAAATGAAAGGTGCAATTTTAGCTTCATTATTTCATTGCTCATCGACAGATAAAGCACCTAAACATAGTAAATGCCCTACCGGTTCAACATCATGGTGTTTTTACCAGAGGGCATTGGCTAAAAATGAAAAACCTACGTCCCATTCACTCATGAAAACTAAGCTGTCAGAAGAAGTTCTGGAAAAAATACTTCCAGTTAGTTTATCAAAGGCTATAGCGAACAATAAGTTATTAGAACGATGCAGTGCTTCAAAAACTCAGAATGCAAACGAAAGTATTCACAGTATGATTTGGAAAAACTGCCCAAAAGAAACTTTGTTTCTAAAAAGCGACTCGAGATGAGTGTAATATCTGCCATAAGTGGATATAATTTTGGCTGTTTTAATAGTTTAACAATTGAACACAATGAGTTAAGTGCAGTATCTGTGGCTATTTCCCATAAACGTGATAAACGACGCTTAGCTCAGAGTAAAAAATAATTCTAATGATTGGAAAAAAAAGAATTAGTAATAAATTGGCTAAATTATCTAAAATTACAAAGAACATTAAAAAAGAAGGTGAGACATATGGTCCTGGGAAATTTTAGTTATTTTTCTATTGAATTTATACTGATTTGTACTAATGTTGAAAATATTCTACCGAAAAACTGTATCATGTGAAACTATTTCATACTATTGACAATTTTTTTTCTCTCTTCAAATTATGCTTGTAAATTAATAACATATTATAAATATGTCTGCTATTAAATAAAATGGATGCTAAATAGTATCAGAACAACAAGTGCAAAAGGTAAGTGGAAAAACATTTTTAAAATTACATTTTCTCAAAACTTTGTTTTCTCAGATTTACGTGCTTTTAAAATGTTCCCTGCGTCTCAATTTTTGAGCAAATTGCTTGAAATTTCTCGTGAAGAATACTGATAAGTACATAAATAAATCTGGGTATCCATTTTAAATTTTTATTTCATTTAGATAGTTAAATTTCATTTTTAGCGTAAGAAATCAGATATTTTACAGAAAATTAAGTAAAAAAGAACAAAAACCTTTCTAAAAAATTAACCAGTGCATTAAATTGTTAAATAATACCCAGTTATGTGTAACGTGTACTAATAAACATTAATAATGTTAGACGAAGCTAAAAAAATAAAAAAATTGGAACGCATGGAACGTTTTTAAAAAATTTAAAAATTATTTATTTTTTTAAATTTTAAAAAAAAATAAAGTTGAAAAATTTTTTTAAAGATATATTTAATTTAATTGTATTTCAGTGTATATGCTCATAAATTTTCATTACTCTTAATTAATAATTAAAAAAAAGTTTTTGAAAGTCCACTGTCCCCTTAATGCAACTTTTGAATTTTTTTTACCAAGTAATCTATATTTTTGCTGGTTCACTCTTGAAGATGTTAATAAAATTAAGTGCATATCCGTTAATTTTGAACACAATTTTCATTTTATTATGTTCATAGTAGAAAATATTTGTTTAAAAGCATATGTTGATCCAAACCTATAGGCAGCCAAATCATGTAAATTTGGAGAATTAATTGTTGGTATAAATTTTCGAAATTCAAAATTATTCGGAACACCTGCAGTTGAAATAAGTTCCTTATGTTTAGTTTTCAGTGTAGTATGGTGCTGTAGGACTATAATTTCGATTTCAGGTGGGCAACCTTGCAGAGAAATTGAAAATGGTTCCGTGAAAAGATTAAGCATCCCCCCCCCCTATCATCTTGAAAATCAAACCTATAACTGAATGAATCTTATAAAATGGATGAAAAATTTTTAAATCTATTATAGCTCTGAGCGTTATGAACAGCAGTTGTTGTTGTTGTTTTATCTGACGTAGTCAGATCGAGGCCCATGAAATTCATCATGGCAACGGGCTATATTGTACGCCTGTCGTTAGCCGTAGCTTTGAGCACCATGCAGGTGACAGTACGAACAGCAGTATCTGCATTAATATGTGTTAATCTTTTTTTCTTTAAAATTGAGACAAAAAAATTTTAAAGTATGTTCACAAAAGGTACAGGACTAACTCAATACAGGAAAAATATAAATCTTAAATTTAAATTATTTAAATATCACATAATAATATTGGTAAGCAAAGCTAAATCCCATAGCCAATCGTCATTCTTGAGTAGCAGGCACTCACTGGGTAATTCATTGCTTTCTTCCAGATATTTTAAGACACGCTTCCTCGAATTCCAATACCTTGTGTTGCGAATGGAGAGAGAGAGTGAGAGTGAGAAGAGGAGTGGACGGGCTAGATGATAAACGAGCGCCTGGGGTTCTTCTCGCCTGTGGCAACAGAGGGAGGTAACACGCTCCGAAAGAGGAAAAGGCAGGATTCTTCTAGATGTGTTTGGAGGGAGAAGACGGCTTTTTGAGCGATAATATTTAACCTTTTTTATGCATCCATGTAAATAGCTTAATAAATGTTTTGTTTAATTGAGAAACGCTCGTCGCCACATCATTTGACTTGGACTCAGTTTATTAATTTGTAAATGAGTCATAAATCTAGACTCTTATTTTATATTGGACGCCTTGCGAGTGAAAGAAACTTTGCAAAGCCAGCTCACATAATGATGAAGGAGCATTCTTTACTTTATAATTGTTATTCAAGAAAGATGAAGGTTTTTTTTTGTCTGTGACACACACAACCACATATTTCAATTAAATTGGAAAAAAAAAATTATATTTTTCAAATTTTTAAACCATTTTTCGTGTGCCACTGTTACAAATCCATCGTGCCACATTGTGGCATGCGTGCCACGGGTTGGCCACCCCTGGTCTAGATTGAGGTATCCAACCTCTTACACTTTGGGGAACCCTTTGAGCTTTCTTGAAGTAACCTATTGATGAAAGGGCCGAAAAAATGGGAACCTTGATCCTGTGAATATTTATTATTGCATATTTATCCTGCATTATAATGGAGATTAATCATTATTACGAACTTCTTAATAAGATAATGAACGGTAAGGTAGCTAATAGAGTTTTTGGATGGGGCTCTAAAATGTATTCTATGAATAATAAACAATATTTTTTGAATTATAATAAATTTATAAAAAAATTATTTTAATAACTTAGCTCTGATTGTTTTTTTTTTTTTTTTTGCAAGGTATTTTTACACCTGGAATCATTGTTGAAGCATGTTCAAAATTATTTTATTCATAAAACATACTTTTTACATACACACAACAGATATTTACAAAAAAAAAATTATTACACATATGACACAAGTACATAGTACATATGACACAAGTACATTAATAAGTGCAAATTTTAATATATTGTGAAAAATATTTAATCAAAATAAATCATGGTTTGGATCAGGATAGTATTGAAAAAAAAAGCATTAAGTTGAAATTTTAAAATATGGAATTTGAAAATTATAATGATGGAAAAATCTGTTTATTAACGCCAAGGCCTTAAATTCATCCACAAGAAAGCACAGGGTACATTCAAGTTCCCTTTTTCTGCTGAAATGTCATCACTCATAAAGACTATTTTAAATAAAAGATGCTGTTTATATATGGATACAAACACACATATATAAAAAAGGTTATGTGAAATACGTGGCATATTGGGGGTCCTTAAATATTGAAAATATTTAGAAAAATTTGAAAGTATACAATATTTAATATTTATGAATAATTTCACACTTTGTTACAAAGTTGCAGAAACTAACAAATGTGTGTGTGTGTGAAATATTAAGGACACCACCATTAAGAAATTTTTAAAAATAGATTTAAAAAAAGTTATTTATCTCATTTAATAGAAAAATAAAAGTTATGAGCATAACTTTCTTTTAATATGTAGTACAATAATTATCCCTGCAGATCATTTGGGAAAATATAATTTTATCTATCTGCATGTGCACAAAATTAATATAATGTAAACAAATATAATTTCAGCATAGCATATGCATGATAAATATATAATGTGTTCACTTAAATAAAATACCATTTAATAATACAAAACCTCCTTAAATCTTGGCCTCCAAAACATTGGGGGAAGTTCATTTTCTACAATTCAAGTGCATTAATGTAATTCCGCATATACTGGGATGCATGGATATAGTTGTTGTCGTGCGTTTTTATCCTGTGATACATATGAAAGACAAGTGGAAGAACAGAAACATACAATACAAACAGAAGAATATAGACATTTATTACAAACGATGATCCCAGCATACAACAAAAGGGATGACCTGCTTTCCATTCGAGACGGGAATCCATTTCAGACGAAAGTCCGACTTCTTTTCCCAGAAGAAGATACATCCATGCCTTATTCGGGATTCGAACCCGAGCCCACTCGGTTTCAAGCCGAGGGTCATATCCACCATAATAGGCTAGACGGCGGATGCATGAATCATAACTGCAAGTGGCAAAGCTCTAACTTTTGTCGCTGATAACAAAATGGTAATTGTTGAAGATGAAGTTGATTCGATGAAAATAATTTCTTTAGACGAAGATAAAAGGTGATTTCTCTTCATCAGTGATGTCACAAGCAAAACTGCCCAAAGATGATCATCATGAAATGTAACAGCTGTGCTTGTGAATACAGATAGATAGATCACTTTATACTAATTAACAAGAGCAAAAGTATGAAAATGAAATACTAAACAAAATATATAAAAAAAAAGTATCACTTCTAACATTTCTTGCAAAATAAAGAGCAATTCTAAAAGGAATTTTAAATAAATTATAGTTTGAAAAAAAAACTAAAAAACACGCTTTTATACTGAATCGAACTAAAAAGTAAAAAAATAATTCTTAAAAAAGAATAAAATGATTATAACGAGAAAATGAATGTCATTGTGGTAAAAGCGTGGGGTGCTTTGTACTACATTTTTACACTAATTTAGCTTTTCGAAATAGAAGTTAGAAATTATAACAATTGATACATTTATAGAACACCCCACGCTTTTACCCCAATGACATTCATTTTCTCGTTAATCATTTTATTCCTTATTAAGAATTATTTTTTTACTTTTTAGCTCGATTCAGTATAAAAGCGTGTTTTTTAGTTTTTTTTTTCAAACTATAATTTAGTTTTCATTTTTTAGTTCGAACTACAATAAAAGCGTGTTTTTTAGTTTTTTAAACTATCATTTATTTATTGTTAAATTTATTCTTGAGTTTGATATTTGAAGCTGGAATTACGTGGCTGTGGAATTAGTCTTGCTCTTCAATGGATATTAATTAATGGGTCTGAAGTGTATTTATTCTCTCCGTTTACGAGGCCTCGGATCGTTATGTTAGATTCCGTCTCTTTTGAACAGGTCAAACAAATAAAAGTGTGTAAAGAAGAAAAAGTTCGAATTACAAAATTTTTTAATGTATCATGTTTTTTTACGGATTAAATATTATAATATTCCTCCTTTTTGTTTTTGTTTTCTTTTTTCACATTTTCATGCATTGTCATCCACTTCCGAGCTAATGTCCGAATTTCAAGTCTCTAGCTCAACGGAAAGTCAAACAGTTTAAAATCAATTACAAAATTCCACCCGGATAGACATTAAAGAAAGCGAGTTATTAATTAAAAAAAACTAAAAAACACGCTTTTATACTGAATCGAACTAAAAAGTAAAAAAACAATTCTTAATATAAGAATAAAATGATTAACGAGAAAATTAATGTCACTGAGGTAAAAGCGTGGGGTGCTTTGTACTACATTTTTACACTAATTCAGCTTTTCGGAATAGATGTTAGAAATTATAACAATTGATACATTTATAGAACACCCCACGCTTTTACCTCAATGACATTAATTTTCTCGTTAATCATTTTATTCTTATATTAAGAATTGTTTTTTTACTTTTTAGTTCGATTCAGTATAAAAGCGTGTTTTTTAGTTTTTTTTAAACTCTAATTTATTTTTCATTTTTTAGTTCGAACTACAATAAAAGCGTGTTTTTTAGTTTCTTAAACTATCATTTATTCATTCTTGAATTTATCCTTGAGTTTGATATTTGAAGCCGGAATTATATATACTTGGCTGTGGAATTAGTCTTGCTCTTCAATGGATATTAATTACCGGGTCTGAAGTGTATTTATTCTCTCCGTTTACGGGGCCTCGGATGAGTCCCGTATCGTTATAGTTTTTGTAACAGACTAAAAGTTATAAAATTCCTCCTTTTCGTTTTCTTCTTTTTTCACATTTTCATGCATTGTAATCCACTTCTGAGCTATGGTACAAATTTCAAGTCTCTATCTCATCGGTAAGTCGCACAGTTTAAAATCAATTAGAAAATTCCATCCGGACAGATATTAAAGAAAGCGAGTTAATAAAAACATGGTAATATTAAGTGTCAATTGTTTTTTCACCTTTTAAAAGTATTCCTTATAATGTTAATTCCTATCATCACTTCTAAACGTATTGCTTTATAAAAATAAAAAATATTTAGCAGTTAAAACATAAATTATTTTTTTTCTTTTATTTTCATTTTCAGAAATATGTTTATATTATTGAAAGAAATTGCTAGCACACATCCACCCTCCACTTTCTTAGATACAGAACACTTTTTTGTTTGTTTTATTTCTATTAACCGCAAGTGTATTTTATACTTGCATATAATTAGCTTTAAATTCAAAACACTCGCTTTGGGTTACACCTTACTCCTTTAGACACTAAATCTGAAACTTGTCGCCAAATCTGGAAATGATGTATGAAATTAATCGCCAAATCTAAAAATGATATATGGAATTAGTCGCCAAATTTAAAAATGGAAAATGCAGTAAGTCACCAAATTTGGAAGTGGTATATGAAATTGTCGCCAAATCTGATTATCCTTATTCCTGACGATCCTGAAAAGGACAATGGAACAAAATTATGAAATTATTGTATTGTCATCGGTCCTTGACAAGTGTGCAAAATTTCGAATTAATCTGACCATTTAAAGTAGGTAAAAATCGAGTTCCAAGATTCCGTTACATGCAAGTGAAACTTATAAAAGCGTGTTAAAAACATGGTAATGTTAAGTGTCAATCGTTTTTTCATCATTTCTAAGCGTATTGCTTTATATAAATAAAAAATATTTAGCAGTTAGAACACATTTTTTTTTTCACATGCTCAAGCCTTTTTTTTATTTTTATTTTCAGAAAAATGTTTATATTATGGTTAGAAATTGCTAACACACACCCACCCTCCACTTTCTCAGATACAGAACACTTCTTTTGTTTGTTTTATTTCTTTTAACCGCAAGTGTATTTTATACTTGCATATATAATTAGCGTTAAATTCAAAACACTTTAAGGTTACACCTTATTCTTTTAGTCCCCAAATCAGGAAATGATGTAGGAAATTAGTCGCCATGTCTGAAAATGGTAAATGGAACTAGTCGCCAAATTTAAAAATGATATATGCAATAAGTCGCCAAATCTGGACGTGATATATAGATTTGTCGCCAAATCTAATTATCCTTATTCCTGACGATCCTGAAAAGGACAATGGAACAAAATTATGAAATTATTGTATTGTCATCGGTCCTTGACAAGTGTGCGAAATTTCGAATGAATCCGATCTTTTTAAGTGGGTAAAAATCGAGTTCTAAGATTCCGTTACATGCAAGTGAAACTTATAAAAGCGTGTTAAAAATAGGACTCATAAGTTATTTATTTACTACAATATTTATGAATGTATTGTTTTTATCGGAAATATAATATTTTAGCTGAATCCGTTGAACTTCTTCAACAAGCATATGTTCTTAAAACAGATCACTAGTTTTTAACAAGTTAAAGTTACACCTTAAAATATGTTTGTAACCTATTGTTAACATGCAGTTCATATGATTAAGTAACTTTTTTTTTAAAACTCCTAACTTTAGATATTAGAAAAACTAAAACTTGAAAAAAAAAATACTACAGATGTGTTATAAAAAAAATAAACAGATACCAAAATAGTAGAAAATAAATAGTTAAGTCAAATAAAAATTTACTTTATCATATGATTTAAACATAACAATTTTTTCAAAAAAAAAAAAAAAAAAAAAAGAATTTTAATTTTAGAATCTTGTAATATTTTTCACGGGTGTTTACTTAGAATCATTGCAAATATGTTAAGCAAATACTTTGCTTATACGAAATACAAGAACATTATGTGAGCCAACAAAAACAGAGATAAAACATTTACAATAAACAATCTACATGTTAGAATAAATCAAACTAAAATTTACCAATTGATTCATAAAACAGAACTTTTTCTTTTAGTTTGCAAAATGGATTAATTGAACTGCCTAAGTTAGCACATTCCTCCAACAATTATGTAAATAATATATTTGATTGTGAGTATATAGGATTTATTGAAGCATTAGTTAAACGCATGCAATTATCTTTTAACAAAAATTTGTTTTCTATAAAGTGAATAGCTTCAATTGGTGACATCCCATCTGAAAAACATTGGTAAAACTGTTGAAAAACCTGAAAAAGTTGATAGCAATTGTACTATATTAAAACTAATGTATTTTTTAAAATTAAAAATAAATTATCACACTATTTACTCTTAGCATCCTTAAAGTTTCTGCTGATGTATTATGAGTAAGAAGTAATGATATTTTAACTTTCCCTACCAATAGCATATCATATTTCAAGTACTCGTATTTATCATTCCTTTTTGTGGCCTTGGCTATTTTTTTTTATAACAATATTCAGTTTGGTTTTACAGTCAGCATTTCTTTTTACAATTTGTTTGTGTCGTTTTAAATGATGGCAAAGCCAAGTTTTAGAAAAAACAAATCTCAAATACAGAAATTTGTTCAAAGCTGCCCCATAATTAAAAATATACATCTTTTTTTAGTCAATTTAATACACTTTTCCTAACATAGATATAAATATATGTTATTAAAATTTATATAACATTCAGCAAATATAAACAGTTTCAAACTAGCAAAAATTAATGTTAAATTTCTCAATATTTTAATTCTTTTTCTACTGATAAACGATAAAAATAATTCGACTTACTTCTGGAACTAATAAATTTCATTTTTTAGATATTAAAGATGTACTTTCAAAACTAAATTAGCTATTTTTAATGCATTAAAATTACATAGAAATCAAAACACTTTTATTACCCTCAAAAACTGCAAAAAAAATTAAACACTCTACCATTTTTGTCATGAGTTCTTTGTTACTATTTTGGTGTAATGTAAATTTGTCAAAAAATGTTCTCCCTCAACATTATGCTGCTAACTTTTCATTTAGAGATTTAACTCTTTCCTGTGCTAAATTTTTGTCAAAAACAATGTACTATAGAGAGAGAGAAATATTTGATTACAGACATTTTAAATAAACTCACAAAACTAATTATTGAACAAAAGCTGTGGTACTTAGTAATAATTTTGCCGTTTTAAGGAATCGTGACAATTTTTAACACATTTTCAAATAAAGAGTGTCCAAAGTTTTAAGAAATTGGTGGTTCATATTTTGTACCACCACACGCTTCAAGGAGCATGATAGATCTGGAAACATTTTTTCTTCCCTATGCACAATGGAACTTTCCAGACATAACTCATCCATTCTCTTATTTTATAGTTGGAAAATAAATAAATTCACCTTTTCATCTTATACTGTTATTTCATCCGATATATTAAAATATTTGCAGTTTTTCCTAATCTATTGTTGTAAGCTTAATTTTAGTTTTGTCCTAGTTTACTTCATGTTAGTTTTATTTTTAAATATTCTATTCTATACATTATTTTATTTTACCTCGTTTTTATTTAGTCAACATACATAAGAAGTGTATGAGTCGTATTTATTTTTTCCTGGACACGAACTATAGTTCATTCATGACATTTTTATTATTTTGTATGTATTATTATTTAATAAATGTTATTATTTTTTTAAAAAAAGATAACTTACAACGAATCTATCAGGCACAATAAATCTGTCTATTTTTGTGAAAAAATAAGCGGAATTCATTTTGTAAAGAAAATGGCCTTCAAATAGCGTGATGGTACATTTTTTGGACTCTCATAGTTTCATACTAGTAATGCACATGCAAGATACTAATTATTGTAATATTGACTTATTTAGTTAACTAATATATGTACTTACCTGATTTGTATCAATTATCACAAGAATCACCCATACACACTTTAATTTACACATAAAAACACGAAACAGTCACGTCCAAAGCATACCATTCAACAGACTCACAGTTGATCAAAGAATGAACTACTGCATAAACCCATTCCATACAATTAGCTTCTAAAATCTGTTCGAAACTTGAGTAACTGCTAGGAGTTGACCTCTGTTCAGAGAATCAACTCCTACCATGTACCATCTAGCATCAGTTTCTGAGACATTCAAACAAAAGGTACATTTTATGTACCACCACACAATACACGAATAAGAATTGATAGAACAACATATGTAACACTAAGCATGAAAGTTAAATAATGTTTGAAAGCATATGGTAAATTTAAATTGGATTTTGTGCATTGTCTATCTATAAATATTTAGTCAGCAGTTCGTATGGCGTAAAAACAAATTATAAAGATAAATGAGGTTAAAAAATTATAATTATTTTTGTGGATTTGGATTATATTTGGTGTTTGAAAACACAGATGAGTGTTTTTTGAATGTTTCAGTTTCATTCTTAGAATGATCTCTTCGGGTATGGATGTATCTGTATCTTCAATACAGTAAGGATACAATTACTTCAACTCAGACACAAAACAATTTCTGTCTACTATTTCTAGCTCAAAAACCATTTTATAAAATTTCCAAGCTGCCGCTATATGATACGGGTGCAGAACGTATGCGCGGAAACGTATTTTGTCGCCAAGCTGCAAGTGTGTGCCATCCTCGCCAAGGGTGCTTGTGAATCCTTGATTATATCTAAAGTCGCGCCCCAGCAACTTTTGACACCACAAGGAACTCCCTATTCCGCAACGTACCGGATGCAACCCGAGGATGAAGGAAGCCTCTGCGATGTTCCCAACCCTAGAGAGGGAAAGGAGATGCAGTGAAAACTTCACTGGGAACGGATGCAAAAAATTCCTCCCTCACAAAACAACAGAAATGGATTCTAATAACCTAATTACTAAGTTAATAACTTCAATGTAAATTTGTAAATAATAGGTGTGACGTAATTAAACTTAACATTTTATTTAATCAACATCACGCTGCCTTTATTTGTCTCAAACGTCACCGTCTGTTTCACAGAGGCCAAATGCGAAAGAAATTTGCAGAACGTTTTTACGACTGGCTAGTTGTCTTAAGCTACACTGGTGTCCAAAAGTTAAGCACAATTGATAATTATGTGAATAAAGAAGGAACTGTAAATCAGAATGACGGGAAACGTGATATGCGAGTGTAAAATGGTTATAAAATAAGGAAGCAAATCAAAAGAATGATAATAACTAATTTTATTATCCAAAGTAGCAGTTTGAAAGAAAACTGAGCATAGCAAGGATTTACACTTTAAAGGAAAAAAAGAAAGAAAACATTAAATAAAATACTGATGCTGCAGTTTAATAAGGCGTGTGGTCACCTCTGACAGCCAGGCACGCTGCACAGCGATTTACCATACTTGCTATGAGATGATGAATGAGTTGTGGGCTCAAACGGTTCCAAGCTTCTTGGAGAGTTCTCTTCAGTTCTGTAACGTAGCTTGGTGGGTGAAAAAGGGCTGTAATTTGTCTCCTGAGCATATCCCATACATGCTCGATAGGATTTAAACCAGGAGAGTTCGCAGGCCACGACTTGCGCTAGATGTTTTCCGTTTCAAGGAAGTCATCAATCAGCACCACTCGGTGACATGGCGCATTATCATCCATGAATATGAAGTCAGAACCGACAGCACCTCGAAACAAGCGAACACAAGGCTCAAGAACTTCGTCTCTGTATCTCTGAGCAGTCACAGACCCCGTGTCAAAGAAATGGAGGTCTGTGCGGCCGTCCATCATGATGCCTGCCCGTACCATTACTCCCCTTGATGGAAAATGATGTCTTTCCGTTATGTTTCTTGGTTCAAAACGTGTTCCGCGTTCTCTCCATATCGTTACCCGCCGAGAATCACTACTCAGACTAAACCGGGACTCGTCACTGAACATCACATTGGCCCACTCTCCCACACTCCGATGTTGATGTTTCAAACTCCAGTTCAAACGAGCGCGTTTAGGCACAGACGGGAGGGGAATGCAAACTGCTGGTCTTCTGGCATACAAGCCAGCATGATTGAGTCTCCTGTAAACAGTTTGTCTCGAAATTCGTATGCCTGTTGCGACTGTGAGCGCCGAACTCAGTGCTCTGGCAGTACTGCCCCTCTGTCGTCGCGCCCTTATTACCAGATATCGGTCTTGGCGAGGGGTTATGACTCTTGGTCGACCTGATACTGGTTTTCGGGTAACATCTCCCGTTCTTTGAAACCTCTGCCACAGTCTTGAGATCACAAACTGGTCTACATTCAGAATTCGAGACACTTTGGTTTGTGATCGTGGTGATTCCAGCATTCCAACGATTCTTCCTTTAGTAAACATGTCCAATTGGCGTCTTTGTGCCATCATTCACCTTGTTTGATGGTTAACAACATTCCTTCGCACAGCAGTTACACGAAACTTGTCTGAACTGCCAATGCTGCGTGAATCGGTTTCTCCGCGTTCCAACATGCGCCGGTGTTTCACGTAGGACGTAGTCGACTGAAAAGTTTTGCATAAATCCAATGTTTCTTTTTCACCCAATTAAGATCCGCAAGAAATTTGTAAAAATTTTAAGAATATTTACTCCATGTTTTTCGCATTTTACGATTTATGCTTAACTTTTGGACACTAGTGTTGGTTAAATATCTGTACCAGGATTTTCATTTGATTTCTATTAAAGTCACCCTCAGAAGCAACTCTTGGTTTACTGGCGATGGATGCCTTAATTTTGCAATCTAGGTGACGAAGCTGGCATTCTATTCTCCGAACTTCCACATCACGCTAACGTGAGCCACGACAGGTTAAATGTGCATCGGCCGTTCTAGAAAGTGGGAGTTGAGTGGGCCAGGATTCAATTACGCCGGCCACTCAAGCTCAAAGCCCCCATGTTTGCGTTTTTTAAAAGTTTGAATTGTGAAGCGTTTATTTGTCGTCCTCATTACGATTTTAAATGATGAGGCCCATCGCGAATCGTTCTTGTGCTGCTTCGAAATGTGACGTTATTAAAAAAAATATTTTTCATTTCGTAAGTGAAGTAAACAGAAGCAAAAGTTTGGGTTTACTTAATGGATTGATTCCTTGAATGTGCACGCGTTCGTTCGTTCGCGTGTTCAAATCCCTCCCCCCACTGAAACGCGAGAGTGATTGGCGAAGGATGGAAGAAGCTATTAGTGGGACTATCATTCAAATTTTTAGGCGTGTTTTTTTTGTTTTTTGTTTGTTGTTGTTCGAATATAGCTTAATCCTTATTTCTTTCAATGTCATGTATTGTCTCAATCAATTTAACTTGTATTTTCATTTTCTATATTCAATTATTAATTGTTATAATGTTGCTTAAAAAAGATTTGTTAAGCTCTTTAACTTTATAATATTTATGTTTTTAGTTATGGCATATCGTATATATATATATATATATATGGAGTTTTGGGGGGTATAAGGTAGTTATTTTATTACCTGGTATTTTTTTAAAATTTTTTTTATTGAGAACATTTATAATCCCGTGCACCACAAAGTATCACACGGGGACTTACATAGAAGTAAGCGTGAAGCACATATCCCAAAGTAAAGGATTACAACACAAACATCCATGCCTTCTCCTGGATTCGAACCCAGGCCATACGGCACTGTAGTCAACGTCACTAACCACTATACCGAATGGGCGGCAACCTGATATTTTGTGCCTAAAATTAATGTTTCGCGAAAATCTTCCCTGAGGTCACTTCTGCAAAAAAGTTGATTAATTGATTGTTTCACTTTGAATCTACACAAGAGCTATTGGCGTCGAATGTGGCCGCCGTAGCCAAGTGGTTATGGTCACGAATTCGTGGCCGGAGTGTCGCGGATTCGAGCCCTTGTGCCACTGAAGATCCGTCATGTAGATGGGGCTGATGCACGTTAAATATTTTGAGCTTAAAGTCCTCCCGTGGTGTGGTGTGGTAGCTAGGAAAAGTGCGATGCCAGCTGAGGTGTCGTCCTCGTCACTCGATCGAGGCTAAGAATCACGAGGTCCGAAGTCAATAGCTCTCTCTGCGTTGCTTTATAGTGCGATGCCAATATAACTCTCAACTCAAGGGAGATTTTTACAACAGCTCTATCTAGACACAGATATTCCGCAAGCTAAACTAAGTCAAACCAACCCTAACCAGATCCGAATCACTTAAAATTCAAGGGCCAGACTTTCTGAAAACGGCACAAAGACAAGATTTTTTTTTCTTTCTGGAACTGGAAGGTCAAGCAACTGGACTGTGATGAGCCGTCTGAGGGATCCTATAATTATGCGATCACAATGGGTGATAAAAGATTTCGCCAAGCTTCATTTCTCGCGCTGACGAACAAATAAAATTTTTATTTGAAAAAAGTCACGCCAAAAATTATAAGTAGATTTCGTACGAAGACAAGGAGCAAAAAAAGGGAGAGTTTTTAAGTCTCTCTGTGCTTTGTTTTGTTCCTGCCATTGCTTCGCGAAATCACAAGAATTTAGAAGTGGGATTTTTTTTCGACTTCAGAGTGAGTTTCTCACCAAAAAAGATGAACAAATAGTATCAAATAATGAACTAATGTGTCATGAGTTCCATCTCTAGTGCCGCTGAAGACCCGCTGTGCACAGAGGCAGATGCATGTTGACTATGTCGTGATTCAAAATCTTCTCTAGGCATGGTGTGGAAGTTCAAAGAGGGGATACTAGCTCAGGTACCGTCCTCGTCACTGGAAGGTTTATAATGCGTAACATCGTGATAGGGTAGCGTCAAAGGTCACACAACTAATTGCCAAAAAGACATTTTATTTCTAGAATAAATAATAAATAAACGATAAATTCAATATTAAAATGCCACACTTGACAGTTTTTTATTTCAATTTCAGTTCCTGTATTCCAGCCGTGCCGCCACTGACTCCGGCAATCCGTATTTCTCCCTCAGGCAGAGTTCATGAGTCGGCAATGCTCATTGGCTGGCAAAGTTCATTAGTAAGTCTCTGAGCACGACTGCGTCCGCAAAGTCAACCGCGAATCTTTGAAAAACACAAAACTTCAGAGTGCATTTCTTTGGTAAAAGGCAAAAGATCCAGGGTCCATATCCCTTGATCTTTGAAGAGTGGCTGTCCCCGAAATCTGAAGAGCGAAAAGATTCAGTCAATTGATGGAGATTGAACGTAGGAAGTTCGTTGGGGCACATGAGCTCGTAAGAAGTCTTTATCCCCTATCTTCAAATTGGTTTTTGACTTTATTGCTTAATTTGCCCTGTTAGATTTGAGATATTAAGTTTAAATTTAAAAGTAGAATAAAAAATTTGAAATTTATTAGAAATTAGAATTGCATTCTTGAAGAAATTAAATTATAATGCTGGAGCCTTTGGTTTGCCTGCAGTGTGTTGTGTGTGAGAAGTCAAAAAGAGATTCTGTGCCAGCCGAAAGCAGCCTCTGAAAACAGAGGTTTCCCCACTCTACAAGCTTCCCACCCCGACAACGGGGGGGGGGGGATTTTGAGCTTCAGCAGACGTGACGTGCATCAGCTCCTCTACAAACGGCGGGCTCTAAAGAATTATGAATTTTTTCCCCTAAAATCTAACATTTCTCACCCCGTCTTTCTTTCTTTTTTTTTATATTTAAATGACATTTTTTTTTCAAAAAATTTATTAGGGTAGAAGTTTATCCCACCCTCTCTCTGCCTCATTGGTCGATATTCGAGACTTTTTAATTAGGATTTGCGACAACAAACCGTAGTTTTTGAGAACATTTGATGCACCCATTCAAGGTTTATCCAAATTCCAAGTTCTTATTTCAATAAAATTCTTGAGCTTTCTTTAAAAAAAACGGATTAATTAAATATTTTTTTTTAAATAAGGAACAAATTTTTTTTATTTGGATGAAACATGGCAGTATGACACAGTTATACCGAAACACTGAAAGGGTGTTGCTAAAAGCCTTACGAAAAAAAAACTATACATTTTTATTCATAATTTATCTTTTTTCTTCTGTCATTTTGATTTTCCAACCACACTCACTTTCACTTCCCCACTCATCAGCGATCTTTCAAAAGCAGACAACTTCTACCTGCAGGAAAAATTCACGTGACAACGGACGCCAAGCCACGCTTCCTTGACACGCCACATGTTTACGCGCAAAATTACGTATTCTCAAGTTGTTGTTTTTTAGGTGATTGTTACGGACCATTGCATCATCATCCCTTTTCACCTCGCCCCTCTTGTAGGGAGAAATGGAACCCCCCCCCCTTTTTGTGTACTTTGTTTGCTTCTCTGTTGTGTTGTTGTTCGTTCGAAAATGAATAAAGAAGTCGCTATGCGTTGGTAAAAATTAATTCAATCTTTTTTCGTATTTAAAATTATTTCGTTAGCTATTGACACCTGTGTAAAGTTTGTACAGTGATTATCTCGGAAAGAAGCTATAAGTAATAATAGAAATTATATTTTTCAGTAAATTGGCTGAAAAAGGCATTATTTTTCGAAAACTTAAACAATTTTCCAGAAGACCTTGTCTTTATTCAAAACATGGAAATTTTTCAAGGAGGAGGGAGGGGGGGGGGTCGAAAGTCCACCTTTCTCAATACGTCGTCAAACATATTGTTTTCATTTTGTCGAATGTCGGAAACAAAAATCAGTAAAAAATAAATAAGTGAATAAATAATTAGCCATAATTAATACAATATATTAATAACAAATAATCAAATTAATCAAAAATTGGTAGGATAATAATCATTTGAAAAAAATAAAGGCTGATAGGGTCCAGACCCGTAGATTCCCCCCCCCCCTCCTTAGTGTGTGCCACTGATTTAAGAGTACAACAGTTAATCGAAAATGTAATTCGTGAACAAACAATACTCACGATCTGAGTGAAGTGGATTACCACACTTCTGGGAAACTCCAATAAAAATGAATCTAAAATGTCAACAATCTAAATTCTTCTGCCGCAGCTGTGAGTGCGTGAGTCAGTATTTTGGAAAAAAATCTCACCTTCTGTTGGCTCAGTCGCTGCACTACAACAGCAGGTGCTTGAGGCGGCCGCAGCAGTAACCAGCAAGCAGAGCGTTTTCATTTGCAGCACCGTGTATGTCCCACACTTTCTGTCGAAACGTCTGTTTCTTTTTGAATTTTTTCGGTATGAATCAGTCAGTTAAACTGAGTAACAGTGTGTTATTCCAATAACTCTCCCTCATTAAAAAATTATTTATATCTATAGCTCTTAAAATAGGAATAGAATAGATAAAAAAAAAGTTCATTAAACAATAAAATGCTTACTTTTTTTAAGTCTATATGCTGAGATATTGTCTTCATTTATATATGAACCAGAATTCTCTCCAAGGAAGGATATAAAATGAAGCCAAACGAAAAAGATTTTGAAAATGACCGTTTTTATTTTGTCACGTGATTCTCAAAATGCTTTATTTGATTTCCCTCCTTGCACTTCTAGGGAAGCTAAATATCCTAATCAAACCCTTCTGAAGCTACTCTGTAATGTTATTTTATATTATGTAATTGTTCAAGACATTTTTAATAAATATGGTACTATGTAACATCTGCTATTACGCACTACATATCCCAATCCATTTTGACTACATATTATATCTTTCAAGAGTATTTAATTTCTGAAGAGAAGTCAAATATGTTCCCATTTCAAGTTTTACCAACTGCCTAAAATAGAAACATCCTTTTAATATTTAATCTCCTTTAAACTTTGTTTTCATATTATCAATTGAAACTTCCAATAAAGGTATGCTGAATAGGAAAACGAAATAAATATTCTTTATTGGGTAAAATGGAAGTGTGTGTGTGTTATAATTAATATTTTTAAAAATATATGTGTCGTTGTAACACATTAAAAAAAGAGTCACGTTGGGAAATCAGTCGGTATGTTTTCTGAAAAATATTAATTTTCCCGAAGCGCTAACACAACAATAACAACTAAGTTCTTGACTTTTTTCTGGTAAATTTTTTGTACTATAAGTTACAATTTCAAATATATACCGGGGGTTATAATTAAAGTTACACTATTCAGAGGCCTGTAGAACCTGTCCTGTGTATCGGATTTTGATGAAACTTGAAATCTATGCTATATGGACCATGGAGAAAAGATTTCTGCAATAAAAAAATATTAGTACAAATTTTGACCACCAGGTGGCTTTTATCTATTATTCCTTATGCAAATCCGTATAAAACATACATATAAACTGGCAGTCATAGCCAGAGAATCATTTAGCGTGCGTTTGTCATCGTTAATCATGCTTTTGCAAAAAAAAAAAAAAAGATCAATATTTACTGGTAAAACTCTTTTGTCAAAGCGGCAGCAGCCACTTAGTTGCTCCGCGAGAATATTGTTTAAAGGATCTGTGAAAACGCCCCGTATCAAGGATTAGTTTGAGGAAGATGATCATGAAATTTGAAGAGACTGGAGATTTGGGTGCGCTGCTGGACGGAAACCGGTTGGGACTGAAACTGTCAAAGAAGTCGCAACTGCTGTGGCTGAAAGAGCCTCCAGTACCATCTATTCTTCAGCAAGTGGTCGATCAGTGTCACGTGAGTTGGAGATGATCACGCGTATTTTGTGATTTTGAGGTTTCAACATTTGCATCACGTGGACCTTGTACGGAAACCATTTTAAAATGTATCGCAGAATTTTGAGTACTGTAGACCACGGAATCTGCCCCGGAAGGATAAAAACCCCTGGTGGTGAAAACTTTTACTATTTTTTATTGCAGAATTCTTTTCTCCATGATCTATCTAGCATATATTCCAAGTTTCATCAAAATCCGATAAGCAAAAGAGGTTCTACGCCTCTGGATAGTATAACTTTAACTATAACCACCCGGTATATACATATATACAATCATCAAATATTTTAAATTGCTATAAATCTAACTTGCATTATCAAGCTCTTTTAGTATTAGGAATCAAGATAATAGGTTTTAAATACTTCTTAAGACACTAACCTTACCCTATATTTGCCTTCACTGGACTGAAAAAGAAGAGAAAATAGTTTATGAAGAATTTAATTACCTGACTAAGAATCTAAAAATGTAAAACTTAAAAAGTATAAAAATAACAGAAATCTACATACACACAAGCAAGACTAAACCAAAACGCCATAAAAAATCTAAACTTAAAAATACTAAGCAAATTTATCAACAAAAATCCGCCTAAATGGCCGTAACATGTAAGCATATAAGAATTTTTACTAAAAAATACTTTAAAAATTCCATTTTAAATTTTACTTTCCCAAAAGAAAATCCATATAATACTTTACAAAATATCTTACTTAGAAAGAAGGACAAGGGGGAATAATGAAAAAATATGAGACTCACTGAATTTTAAAAAAAAATTACGAAATAAAATAACCAATGGCAGCATCTAGGCAAAGTAGGGAACAAATGTGAGTATGGAGAAATGAAAAATTAAAAAAATACATAGGGGGGAAAAGAAGGAAAACATAATAACCCAATTATTGAATTGAATATATTAAACTTATTACGAACGTATGGATATACCATTTATTTCCGCAACTTCAGCAATGATGCAGTGTTTCCCACACGCAAACACAGTTGTTCACATAAAATCTACCGTTCCTTTCATAGCTGTAAAATGAAAAAAATAAACCCACAAAGAGAGTTAATCAGATAGAGATGACCTGAGCAACAACTAATTAAGTTTTTAATATTATATATTTTGTCCCTCTTCATTTAACAAGAAAATTATTAAGTTGTGAATTATCAAGAATAATGTAGTTGAAATATTATAATTATATTTCATTTATTATTCATAATACGCAAAATTTTATTAAGGGTAAACTGTAGTAAATGAACTATTGTTTGTTTTGATGAGTTTCAAGTAATTAGGATAAAAATCAATATTAGGAATGTATTCACTTTTTTTACGAAAACAAATCAACTATCGGGGATAGTAGCCTTTATTGATCCATTTCCCACAAAACCAGCAACTTTAACTATAAATTCCCTATTAATATATATCTGGATACATAAAAATTCTTATTAATAACATAATTTCTTCCAAAAAAATTGCATGTAAACTATCTTAACTATTGCTAACAAGTTCCCCTTATGGTAAGTCTTTTATTTGTTTATACAGATTACAAAGCTCTATCTATATATATTGAGTTCAAATAAATCCTTAAAATAGCTATGTAAAAATGAATTATCTTTTGACTTTTTTAAAATTTTATAATTTTTTTTATTATTATTATTTTTAAAAATAGCTTTAATACCAAAATAATTATAGCATTTTGTAAAATGGTTTGTATTACTTAACTAGAAGTGATTATGTAAACTTTAAAACCATTGGCAAACTGTAAGCAATTTTATAGGGTTGGTTGTTAATATATATTTATATGTGCATATATATTCACAGAGACTGTATTTTTGCACTTGTATTTTTCAACGAATATCTTAATAAATAAATTAAGGAAAGAATTCCACACACAGTTGGGGGGGGGGAGAAATTATTTTAAATCAAACATGTATTCTTAGATTAGTCTATTATTTACTTTTAAATCAAATATTTAAATAAATCTACATTTTTTTCCGTGTTCCAATTCATCTATATATATATATATATATATATTATATATATATATATATATATATATATAGACGATTTTTCATTGAACAAATTAATATTTTATGTGGAATTTTTAGAATGTATAGAATTTTAATTGAAATAGATTAAAATTTTAAAGTTTCTAAAACACTGGATTTTTTTTTTTTTTGCGAAATTTAAGTGAATTTGTATTCACTCAGTTCGTTTTTTTTCATAATCGAATCAGAACAAATAGCCTTTTTATGTTGTACTGAATGTAAAATATGGTATACTTTTCTGGATCTAAAACATTTTTTCAAAATAAAAGTAGCAATTTTCTATTTTTATGAATTAAATTAAAGTAAAAATATTTCTTGTTCCTTTTCAGTCGATAATGAGAAATTATATCAAAGTTTGAAAAAAGCGTTGTTTCCGCGCATGCGCTACGTATCATTGAAAGCTGTCCTTGAAGTGTGACTGAGATAAGCCTAGGAGATAGTGAGGAAAAAGTTCACTAACGAATGAATGAATGAATGAAAGCTCAGTTTGGGTCTCTAGTTCGTTATTTGTTCAATGACGGTTGTAAAGTTATATCTTTTCTAAGAACGAGCACCTTTTCTCTCAATGAAAGCTACCACTACACAGCCGTTTTTACAGAAATTGGTTTCCAGATTGTATAAACGACATTGTGAGAGTTTTTTCATACACGCTCGTAAATTATTCTCCTTTTTTATTACGAATTATTCGTGCAATTAATTAAGCCTAAAAAAACTACATTTTTAATTCAACTAAGGTATCCTCCTTTTGATTGTGATTTTGTCTTTAGCACAATTTTAAGAAGACATTATTATCATTATTATTAATTATAATTAGTTGTATTTTGTCTTATTATAAAAA
>BMAO01024633.1:0-33284 GCA_019973975.1 Trichonephila clavata
TTCATAGACCCCACAATTGTAATTTTCAGGTAATTAAAATAAAACTATATATTAGTCTAAATATTTAATAAATCAGAAACAGTAAGTAAAGTAGCTACAGATTTTTTACTTCTTAATGAGATGAGTGTGCCTGGTGTTTCTTGGCAAGGTTCGCTATATTGGGTTCGAAATTAGTCAATTTTAACCGTAAATCCCTCGAAGCTCCACATTTAATTTATTTCTGTTTTTAGTTAAAATTGAATTAACGTGACTGAAACCGGCTTCAACCATATACGAACTTGGAAACGCCAGCATAAATGGCTGAGCCATTTCGTAAAGTTTCACATATTTTTGCTTTATATTTATATTAGTCCAAAATTTATGTATTGTCAAATTTTTAATAAGCTTTTTGCTTCAAGATCGGACAATAGTTCAGCAAGCTCATCTTGTATGTGTTGATGTCGACGTTATCAATTTGCGCCGAAAATGGCGCAATAATCCAATCAGGGATGTCGATGTTTTCCAAATCAACAAAGCGCAGTTTAAAATCGTCGCTTAATTTTTGAAGATGATTTGTATATATTTCCAAGTCTTCTTCTTTTATTTTAATTGTTGCAGATTTGAAAAATACTTATAATCCTTACGTAGCAATGAAGATCTAAATAAATTTTTTACTTGGAAGCCTAACAGTATTGTCCGAGCTTGGATAATTGTTACATCTTTTCCTTGCAGTTTTGTTTGAACGTCATTAAATTTTCCAAATAAGTCTGCTAAATAAAAAATATGGTTCTTATTGTTTTGGAGTTCATTGCTTAGAACAGGATTTATTTCGTTCAGAAATTCTGTCGTGGAGTCAAATTGACGAGCCGTTGCAAGCATACACCTCTAGACAACCATCTAACCTCGGTGTGCAGAAGTAATTGGTTAAATAACTCATTGTTTTCCTCACAAAGTTTGGCAAATAATCTTGATTTAAGAGGTTGAGCTTTAATTTGATTAATAGATTTAATACAAAACTGTAAAGCTTCATGTAACTCTGAACTCAGATATTTTGCTACTAAGTTGTGTCTATGCAACACACAATGAATAGTACGAATACCGGGCACTTTTTCTTTGAGGCATGTAGCAAAACCTCGGTAACGCCCTACCATAGAAGGTGCGCCATCTGTGGCTACTGCTATTATATTTTCAAGCGGAATGTCATATTTATTTAAATATTCTTGTAAACATCTAAAAATTGTCACTCCCTTCCCATCGGTTTCAAGATATTTAGCAATAAAAATTCATCAATGACTTCCTTTAATTTTACTGAAATATCCAACATACGCCATAAGAATAGCAGAAACGCCAAAAACAGATTCATCAAGTTGTATAGAGAACTTGCAATTTTTTAGCTCCGAAACTACTGTGTTTTCTATTTCTTCGGCCATTTCGTCAATACGCCGTTTTACAGAATTTGCACTTAATGGCAAAGACTTTAAAATATTAGTAGAGACTTTTTTCATCACATTCTCATGACGTCTTTAATTGCAGGTACTACAATTTCTTCTGCGATTGTGTGGGGTTTTCCCTCTTTGCTATATTAAGCGAAATCTTGTACGAAGCAATTAATCCTCTTTCATTTTCAATTTCAGTAGACTATTTCATAAAACTTTTTAGAGTTGGTCGACATGTGAATTTTTCTTTGAGTTTTTGAAAAATTCTAATTCTTCATTTTTTTTTATCTGAATGAAGCCTTTCAAGATGATCTTTCATTTTGTGACGGTTTCATGTATTCATTTCCAAAAGTTTTTTCGCATATAAGACACATAGGAATAGTTTCATTTGTCGGTGAACAAATAAATCCAAATTTTAAGTAATCCAATGAATAATACCGACATTTCTTTTTAGATACTGAAGCTGTCATTTTTAAATTAGAGTTCTGTAAATAAGTTAAAATTAAGTTGGTATATTATACTAATCCACATTATTAAAGCTTACCTTTTCACAAGTAACAATAATTAAAATTGATATCAAAACTAAGCGAATAGTTTTATAGAAACAATAACTAATTATCCAATGGTAGATATAATAGTAGTAATAATGACACTACAAGCATTTAATACTGTTCACAGTTCACAAAGATAGCTGAAAATGCATATGATATTTGCTTTTGTAGCAACCAGTGTAGAATTGGACAAGAGAACATATGCATCTGACTCATATGCAAGGCTCGTATGGTTTGCGATGGAGACAAAGGGCGAACCAACGACACGATGCGTAACTGCCCTATAAAAAAGAAAAAAACTAAAAAAAACTAAAACCACACACATAAGAAGAAAGAAAACGGAGTACTGAAGATTCCCTTCGCGCTTAAATGCATAGAAAGCCAACGGCAGTGTCGCCGCTCGCCAAGTCTGCGCCAAAGCCTCCTAATTGGTTGATGGGTTCGCCAGCAAGAGACACGGATAAGCCTCAATTGCTCTTCTGGCTACATACTATGAGTCGTGCAAATTACAAACTGGTCACAAGGTCAAGTTGTGACGTCACGGTATACATACGAAAACCCATAAGGAAAAAGGGGCAGATTGTTTTCTGATTTATTATTTTATTTTCTATAAAGAATTTCTATTAAGTCAATTATAAAAATATTTTAAATTTTTACGTACGCAGTTAGATATGTGTGATTTGCGTATTAAGAACCGTTTTTCCTTCGAGTCCCAATAGACCCCCATTCGACCCCTTGGGTCAGATAGACCCCTACTGTTGTTAAATAGACCCCTAGGGGTCTATATAGACCACTTTGGCGACCCCTGGGTTAGAACATTGGACTCAGACCAAGCCTGGTCGATGCAATGCCCCTCCGAGTATATACGGAGAACGTGCTCGTAAAATCAGTGGGTCCGAATGGTGTCGCCATCTATTATACCGAGCAAAATCGCACTGTCACCTTCATGGGGCTCAAAAGCTTAGGCTAACGACAGGCGTAAAATTTTAGCCCTTAGCCGCGATGAATTTCGTGGACCTTGATCTGATGTTACTGTCGATCAGGTGGCATAAGCAACAACAACCGGAATTCTCGTAGTCTAGTGATCCTTCTTCTTTATTTCTTTTTCCTAAAACGAAGAAATGTATGTCACAAAATTATCAAAATATTTTTTTTTTAAAAAAGAAAAGAAAAACAGAATAAAAGAAAATTAACTTTCATCTTAAAAAGTTATAAAATTATTTTAAACTAATTCTTGAAGAAAAGTAAATAATATTAAGTCAGTGACTAAAATATTTATATTCATTTTAAAACTCTCTAATAGAATTTTGTGCTGACTTGCTCAATACCTTTTTTTTTTCAAACATTTTAAATTAAAATTATTATTACTTGTAATTTTATTTTTTATGACAATATTTAGTATTGTACACTGGTATCCAAAAGTTAAGCATAAATCGTAAAATGCGAAAAACATGGAGTAAATATTCGTAAAATTATTCCAAATTTCTTGCGGATATTAAATGGGTGAAGAAGAAACATTGGGTTAATGCAAAACTTTTCAGTCGACTACGTCCCGCGCGAAACACCGGTGCATGTCGGAACGCGGAGAAACCGATTCACGCAGCATAGGCAGTTCAGACAAGTTTCGTGCAACTGTTGTGCGAAGGAACGTTGTTAACCATCAAATAAGATGAATGATGGCACAAAGACGCCAATTGGACATGTTTACGAAAGAAAGAATCGTTAGTATGCTGGAATCCTCACGATCACAAATCGAAGTGTCTCGAATTCTGAATGTGGACCAGTCTGTGATCTCAAGATTGTGGCAGAGGTTTCAAAGAACGGTAGATGTTACCCGACAACCAGTATCTGGTCAACCAAGAGTCACAACCTCTCGCCAAGTCCGATATCTAGTAATAAGTGCGCGACGTCAGAGGGGCAGTATTGCCAGAGCACTGGATTCGGCGCTCACAGTCGCCACAGGAATACGAATTTCGAGACAAACTGTTTACAGGAGACTCAATCATGCTGGCCTATATGCCAGAAGACCACCAGTTTGCATTCCCCTCCTGTCTGCGCATAAACGAGCTCGTTTGAACTGGAATTTGAAACATCAACATTGGAGTGTGGAAGAGTGGGCCAATGTGATGTTCAGTGACGAGTCCCAGTTTAGTCTGAGTAGTGATTCTCAGCGGGTAACGATATGGAGAGAACGTGGAACACGTTTTGAACCAAGAAACATAACGGAAAGACATCATTTTCCATCAAGGGGAGTAATGGTATGGGCAGGTATCATGATGGACGGCCGCACAAATCTCCATTTCTTTAACACGGGGTCTGTGACTGCTCAAAGATACAGAGACGAAGTTCTTGAGCCTTATGTTCGCTTGTTTAGAGGTGCTGTCGGTCCTGACTTCATATTCATGGATGATAATGCGCCATGTCACCGAGCGGTGCTGATTGATGACTTACTAGAAACGGAAAACATCCAGCGCATGTCATGGCCTGCGAACTCCCCTGATTTAAATCCTATCGAGCATGTATGGGCTATGCTCGGGAGACAAATTTCAGCCCTTTGGCACCCACCAAGCCCCGTTACAGAACTGAAGAGAGCTTTCCAAGGAGCTTGGAACCGTTTGAGCCCACAACTCATTCACCATCTCATAGCAAGTATGGTAAATCGCTGTGCAGCGTGCCTGGCTGTCAGAGGTGACCACACGCCTTATTAAACTGCAACATCAGTATTTTATTTAATGTTTTTTTTTTCATTTTTTCTTTAATGTGTGAATCCTTGCTATGCTCAGTTTTCTTTCAAACTGCTACTTCGGATAATAAAATTAATTATTATCATTCTTTTGATTTGCTTCCTTATTTTATAACCATTTTACACTCGCATATCACGTTTCCCGCCATTCTGATTTACAGTTCTTTCTTTATTCACATAATTATTAATTATGCTTTACTTTTGGACACCAGTGTACTATATAATAAACAAACAATTCAAGGAATTCTCGCCTACTAGCCAAGTCTGATTTGGTAGCAAAACAATTGTAAACAAATAAATGTTTTTCACAATTTGGAATAAATTTAAATACAGAAGTTCATTTTTCAAATGTAAGAAAAATGTACCTATCTTGGTGACCAACTTTTGCTTCAAAAAACAAATAAATTAGGAAATAGGACTTGTGCTTTTCCACAAATATGACCTGACTGCTTGTCAGAAGAACAAAAAGAAAAAATACACCCTGGCATTCTTCTTTTACAGACACGTCGCTGAGGCATTCCACGCTAGCCAATTTTTGACTGGCACGCTTGTCAAATTGCTCTAAGACAAATCTCCGCACCTCTTCTAAGGTAAATCCAGCTGTTTTGACTCTCTTCCGCGCACCTTCCCTTGTATAATATGGATCGGTTTCCTGTGCTTGTTACGTCTGTCAGAGATTAGAACCCGCGACCTAGGAATTCTTAAGCTTGTAACATACCACTTGACAAAAGTGATAACTCCTGTCCGTAGGCTGTTACTGGCTTATTTAGATACCACCACAGAACACCCCACCCGTGAGCCGGTGGATAGGCGAACGAATGAGATATTTGTTATTATGACGAGAGTATCAGTTGTTACTGTTGCGTCAAGTGAGTCTGACGATTTTGCTTGCTCTATCTGCAAGTAGTTGGCGCCATGACACATCAGAAGTTTGCGTTTTTCTTTTCAACCAAGGTCACCTATGTCGGATATTAGAAACCGCGACCTATGGATTCCTAAGCGCGCAACATACCACTAGACAAAAGTGATCACTCCTCTCCGGAGGCTGTTATTGGCTTATTTACACTAATGAAATAATTTAAGAGAATTTTTTTTTGAATTGCATGAAAAGAACTGAACTGAGTGATAAACCACTGCTTCTAGATAAAAATGCAAATCTTGTACAGGAAATACATAAGCGTATACGTGTGTGTAGGTGGAGCCAGCAGAAAAACAGGCTTTATAAGCGAATGTAAGTTAAGACGTATTTCGTTTACCAACACACCTCGGCGAATTTTCTTGGTGTTATTTTGAAGCAATTGGTTCAATTCAAATTGTAACAGTAAAAACGAGTAACCACAAACGTTTAGATGATGGAATGAGGGGCCAAGTTGTGGGAAAGCTAGAAGCAGGCCACTGTCAAGTCCAGTTTTGTAGAGAGTTCAATTTATCGCCCAGGGTCGTGTGTAACTGGGGGAAACAATTTCAGGATACTGGGTCCATCGAGAGAAAGCCTGGGCAAGGTCGTCCAAGAGCCACGGCAACCAGAGAAGATCACCTTTTATCGATTATAGCGAAACGTAACAGAGGGGCTACAGATTCTCAGTCTTCTCGTTACTTCTATGTAACTACAGGAACCCGTATCAAGGGTAACTGTTTCAAAAAGACTTCATGAGAGAGGATTGTTTGCAAGAAGACCTGCTGTTTGCGTCCCGCTCACGTCTCTAAGAGTCTGTTCAGCATAGTGCATACAGCAGAGATTGGAGTGCGGATCAATGGGCGACTGTTCGGTTCACCGATGAGTCCCGTTTCAGCAGAGGTGGATTAAGCGGGTGGTGGACCTGACGGCCGCCAGGGGCCCCCAGCTCTAGAGGAGCCCCAAGCTTGATGGATTCCACTTATAAGTTCAACGTGCAAAAAAAAAAAAAAAAAAAAAAAAAAAGATCTTGAACCGATATTGCAACCCCAATATTTCCTCGTCTTTGAGTCGTGTAGCACAGCCCTAGCCATCTTTTTCTTGTATATCTGTATTGTTGCAATTTGTACAAACTTTTCACATGCATTTTTTTCTTTTTTTGCACAAATTTTATTTCAAGCAAATGAATGCTATTTAAATCAAACAAGTTCGTTTTCAGTTTACAAGCATGCTTGACTACTCTCGGGTACATTTTACAATGATCGAAAAAAATCCGAACACCAAGTAAAAAATATTGTCGACTAATAAAACTTCGGCAATACAAATCGGTAATAGGCTACCTATACAAATGTATAGGTAGCATATTAAATTGATTAAAGTTTCAAGATCACAGGTTCATGCAAACGAGAGTAGAGCTATTTCAAATGTGAAATAATGGTACATTAAAAACTGGTATAACCGGCACAATATTAAATGCAAGCATGCAAACGTGCATGCCTCGTGTCGTACTGGTGCCGGATATCAGTATGTGGGATGAAATTGCATGCTTGTTGTTCTTGGTCGGTCATTATAAGGTTGTTTAATTCTGTTTGTGGATGGAAGCTGACATTGCGTTCAATGATGTGCCATTCCTGCTCGATTGGAAAAAGATCTGGTGAACTAGCAGGCCAACTCAACACGTCGTCACTCTATAGACCCTGTTGGATTACAGGGATGAGGGAGCACTATATCCTGTTGGAAAACACCCCTTGAATGATGTTTATAAATCGCAGCGCGACAGTTTGTATCGCCAGACTGGCGTACTAGTTTGCAGTCAGGGTGTGTGATTTAACATCGAGAGTGCTCCATCAATCAAAGAAAATATCACACTCTCGACCATAACTGTTGGTGAAAGCCCAGTGTATTAAAAATAAAGCTACACAAAAATTAAAGGAAATCTACAAAGACGATATTGGATCATTTAATTTTGACTATATGAATTGTGGATCAAGAAAAGAAAAGAAAAGAAAGATATAATGAAAACCACCACCAGAAATTTATCGAGTTGCAAGAGAAATCCTAATGTAGAAATACTTTTGAAAATATTTTTAACTACACCGTTATCGAATGCATCAGGCGAAAGATCTTTTTCAGTTTTAAAACGTGTTAAAATAATTTAAGAAATACTATGGGAGAAAAGACAAATTGAACAACATGGCCTACAGAACAAAATGTTTTGGACAAAATAGATATGGCAAAAATAATTGATGAATTTGCCAAAGAGAAATCAGTTTGTATAGCGAAACTATAAGCTCTAGTAAGGTTTTATTTTTTTATATACAGTTAAGATTTTTCTTTAACTGTTGAGTTTTATTATTAGCAATACATTTTATTTTGAGAATTTAAAGTAAGCGGCTCTTTTCACTATTTTAGTTTTTCTACTCTTGAGCCCATGGGCCTCAAACCTTTTACCGCCATGGGCCTCCAACTACCTTAATCCGCCTCTGCATTTCAGCTTAAACACCGATTCTCGCCGTATTTGCATGTGGAGAGAACCAGTGTACGGATTTGATAGTGTACAGGAATTAAATAACAAGTCTTCCGAAGTTCATATCTTTAATGTTACGCAATCCATTCACTACAAACTATGGTACCAGATGCAACAGTATAAATAGTGGGAGCAATCTGGTTTTACCATTGCCATAGAAATTAAACATTCAAAGATTACAATATACAATATTCTTGAGAAGACTCAAAGATTACAATATGCAAATTCCAACATAACTCCCACCCATCAAGAATTTATTCTTGATGCATAAGTAATATAGATAACTTTACAATAGGTGTTTGATACAGTCCCTTTGTAGTTTTTAATGTGACAACCTGAACTATATTCCATCCTTATCTTGGATGGGTACATACAACTTTTCCAAGAGGCCACACGGATGGAGGAACATTGTCCTCCTTAATGATTACAACATCTCCTATTTTAATTATTCGATGTGTGCCGCTTTTCCACTTGGTTCTCCCTTGCATGGAATTTAAGTAATCAATTTGCCATCTCCTCCAAAATTTTAATCTTTGAACTGTATCCTCATGTCCCTTTAATTCCAGTTTAGATTCTTCTACTGTGTGTGTTTCAGGCGGACCATTAATTTCTTCCCCCACTAAAAAATGAGACGGAGTTAGAACATTTAAACTGTCCGTATCATTATCCGCCAGTCTAACTAAAGGTCTCGAATTCAATACCGCCTCTATTTGAGTTAGCAATGTATAGAATTCTCTAAAAGTTAAGTTTCTACTACCCATGACTCTCTTTAGATGGAACTCTACCGATTTAACACCAACCTTCCAGAGTCCTCCAAAATGTGGACTCAAAGAAGGTATTGTATGTCATTCAATTTCCCGTTGAGAAAGAAAATAGCATACATTTTCCTCACTCGTAATTTTAGACAAAAGTTTAAATAGTTCTCCTAATTTCCTTTTAGCCCCTATAAAATTAGTGCCGTTGTTCGAATGAATATGCTTAGGAGTGCTCTTTCGTGAGCAAAACCTTTTTAACGCAGCAATAAAAGTTTCGGACGTGTAATCACTTACTAATTCTAAATGAAAAGCCTTGGTGGCAAAACAGACAAATATAACAATGTACCCATTTGTTGTTTTAGCTCCTCTTCCTCTGTATTTTAATACAGAAACCGGACCTGCGTAGTCAATTCCACAACAGTAAAACGGTCTTTTAAGAATTACTCTATCTTTAGGAAGAGCTCCCATTCTTTGTTTGGACATATAACTTCTAAATCTATAACATTTTACACAATTATATGCACATTTCTTAATTAACCTTTTAACATTTACAATCCAATACTTTTGACGTAAAATACACATTAACAAATTACCACCTGTGTTTAAATTTAAAATAAGGTAATTCTTTTCTATTAGACTATTTAGTTTATGTCTATTTGGCAGTATAATTAGATGCTTTGCATCATACGGTAATTGTGCATTTTGAAGCCTACCAACCACCCTGATCAACCCAACCTCATCAATAAATGGACAAATTGCTGCTAGTGGTTTTTTTCTAGGCAATGACTGCTTTTTAACTTTAAGCACTTAATTTCACTATTAAAATATACATTTTGCACTTATAATATAATTATATTACTTGTACAACAATTATTTTCATTGTCATTAAAAGTTTTATTTTATCTCTGGAACGTTTTTTATTCTTACCATTTTTTGCAGTGCTGCATAAATCTAAAACAAAATGCCGAAATATTTATTATCTTTGAAAATGATGAATGTTTTTCAAACAACATATCAATAACATCATTTTTACAACATACAGAAAATACAAAAGTCTTTTTAGTTTCTGTTTTTACAGATTTGTTGATGTCCTTTAAATTTGGTTGCTTGGGCCAGTCTTCTTCAGTAGTTAACCATTGAGGTTCCCCCTACCATAGATTTCAGTCGTGTAAATCTTTAGGTGACATGCCTTTGGAGCCAAGGTTGGCTGGATTCTCTTTCCAAGGAACATAACGCCATTGCTTACAAGGGATTATATCCAGTATCTCGGATGCCCTATTGGCAACAAACGGCTTCCAGTTTCTGGGAGGTGATCATAGTCAAGACAAGACAACCTGTGAATCAGTCCAAGCATAAACATTAATAACAGGATCCTTTAAACAATTGCACAAAATTGCGAAGAATCATGCCAACACAATAAAGCTCTATTCAACTCTAATCTTGGAATACATATGGGCATGAGAGGAGCGACTTTGCTTTTTCTGCCTAACATCGTAACTGTAGTAGTTTCCCAATTTCGTTGCACCGCATAGATGATACAAGAGTAAGCTGCTTCTGATGCATCTGAAAATTCATGAAGTGTTACTTGCTTATTTGTAATTTGAAGCCATCTCTGAATTGATAGATGGCAAACTTTTTGAAATTCCATTTGAAATTTTTTCCATTAAGAGGTAGAGCATCGTCCCAATCGAGTTTTAGTAATCATAATTGTTGATCGAAAATTTTAATTAATATAGTGAAAAGCGAAAGAAAACCTAAAGGGTCAAAAAGTCTTGCTGATTGGGATAAAAATGATCTTTTTCTAATATTTCCTTCAAATTTAAAATTGATATTGAAATTGAACATATCTTCTTTAGAGTCCCAAATAATAAGACCCAACGCTTTCTAACAATTTTCAGGATAAATTTCTACATCTGATTCATTAAATATTAGATTTTTAGATGTATTGATTAAAACATCTCGAGAATTATAGAGCTACTTTTGGAGGTGGAATATTCGTGATTAAAAAATTTTCTTTTAAAATTAAAGTCATGATCTGATTAAATGAGAGCCCCCATCGTAGACCCACATTAATACTTCATAGACCCCCAAATTATTTTTTCGCTGCCGTGGACCCCTTGAAGGTCGTCATAGACCACTGGGGGTCCATATAGACCCCTTTGGGAATCACTGGTCTAAAGTTTCAATTGAAGCTTCAACCAAAATGATTGCTTCCCTATTTGACGATGTTACTGACATTAAACCGTCCATATAAAAGGAATTTTGAATTACATTAGATATTTCAGGATTTGGGGGGTTGTAGTCTAATGATATTTGGTGTTAACATATAGTAGCCAAAAATGGGGTTGATGCAGTACCATATGTTACTGTCGAAAGCTTATATCCTTTAATATTAGAATCTAAACACTTTCTCCAAGTTATCTTTTGCAAATTTTGATCCTCGGGATCAATTAAATTTGCCTATACATTTGCTTTATGTCAGCCGTAAAAGCAATTTCATTTACTCTAAATCTTACAAGAGTAAATATATCATGTTGCAAAATTTGACCAACTCCTAAAACAGAGTTTAATGAATTAGAGTTAGGGTTGTATTTGATGGGTCATGCGAGCCTCCTAAGTTTAGTTGTAATGCCAACCTCTCTCTCCGCACAGCGTGGTGAGGAAGAAAATAAGATATTTTCGCATCTAATTCTTTATTAGGCGACATAATGACCCAATTTTTCATATAATTCCATAAAACTCTTAAATTCCCACTCAAGTTCTACATCGGATTTAAATTTATTTTCTATTGCCAATAAAACGTAGAAACTGTGTGCCATCCCTCTTATATTTCCCAATTGATTAATGTCTCTATAAATAGGCAACTTAACCACAAATCTACCTTCATTATTAATTTTATAAATTGCTTTAAAGTGATTTTCACAAAATTCTTCCTCTTCTCTGATAATGAAAACTTTTTAAGAGGCAATTCTTCTATTTGCTAAAACTTCTGTAGTATAGAATTGATATTACACTCATTTTCAACTCTAATCAGATGCGATTGCATAAAAGGAAATTTGTAATTGCCTTGAATTTTACCTGCTACAACCCAGCCAAAGATTGTGCTTTGAGCGATAAGTTGTCCTTTGGACCCAGTGATTCTGCCATTTCGCAAAATAGAAGGGGAAAAAAAACAGCCGAAACCTATGAAATAACATCACATTCCGATGGTCTTGAGAAATCTTCATCCGTTAAAGGAATACCTTTTAAATAATCCAATTCCTTCCCTTTCAATGGGAATTTAAGATCAACTTTGTTTAATATATACACTTTAATTGTTAACTGATCTTCGCAGAATCTTGACCCGATCTTTAAACCCACCGAGCCACGTGTGGTTCCTGCTTGAATTCCACTTATTCCGCTAAGAGATAACTTGCATTACATCTCTTTAATCCCAAAATGTTAATAGCATTTTCACTAATAAAACTAGATTCGGATCCACTATCCAGCAAGGCTCTAAATAAAAATGAACCACCTTCGCTATTATATAGAAAAACTTTTGCTGTAGGTGAAAATGATACACATTTTGCATTATTTACAGAAGTACTAGAGTTAAGCATCGTATTTGCTGCATCTAATTCTGTATTAGACACTTCTTGTTGACCGACACTTCCTTTAAGGATATTATCAGTATCTTGTCTACAATTAGCATTGACATTTAACAAAAATGCAGTATTAAGATTAGAATCTTCATGTAAAAGAGAGTTATGTTTACCTTGACATATTGCATTTTAAAAAATTATTAGGACAGTCCTTAAGCTTGTGACTATTTAAACACAAGAAACAAAGATAATTTCGCTTACAAAGTTCTTCCGAGCAATTAAATCCCTATTTTTAAATTTCTTGCATCTAAATAACTTGTGTGCACCTGGACATTTCAAACAATTCTTATCAGATTTACTTCCTGAATTATTTTTTCAAGAAATAAAATTAGACTTAGTAGGTACTTTAGTATCAGAGTCATTTCAAGTCATTAATTCCAGAGATTAACATTTGATATTTAAAAATTCTAAAAATACCTTTAAAGTACGAAAATCCTCGGCGGTTTTAACTGACCAGAGTCTTTTCGTTTCTGCATCTGATTTTTGCATAAACATTTGAATTAACCAAGGGTCGTTTCTTCAGTTCTCAACGCCTTTATACTCTTAACACTTCGTCCCTAGTACCCACTAGATTTCTTAAATTTGTCATAGTTACTTGAGAAATACCCCTTTTGATCTAAAAATATTTTAATTAAAGCATAAACAATTTTCTGCTTTTTATCGTATCTATCGATCAGTTTCCCCCGAGCTTCTTCATACGACTCATTAGACAAAAGTATATGCTTTATTAGAGACACGGTTCATCTGAAAGCAAATCTCTTAAATACTGGAACTTCTGAATGTTAACAAGTGAAGTTTGAGAATGAACTGCATTTACAAATAAGTCCTTAAAATTTGTCGAGTCTTCAAATTTACCCGAGAATACCGGTATGTTTAGTTTCGGTAATCGAAAATTAGCACTAGATTGCTCTGTTGGTATAGCAATAGAAATATTTTGCCCACTAACATTAATCGAACGAGATGCGTTAGTCACATCGATTTTATTTTTAAATTTCAATTTTAAATCAAAATATCTTTTCTCAAAATCTACAATTACCGATTCTTCTGCACTTAATTCTGTATATAACTTTTCAAAATCTATAATTAACTCTTCTAATCTCTGCAATAGAATAAGAATTTCTTTCTTTAAATTTAAATCATTTGCTCCATTTTCTAATCTAGTTAAAGCAGCTTTAACTCTCCCCCTTGTTTCATTTATCGACTCTTTTTACTCGTCAGACATTCTGATAAAGTAACAATTAACGTATTGGGAGAAGTCAACTAATGAGAGGTTCGACTCGCAAGTCAAAATCTTAATTTCGCAACACAATTTTAAATCAGATGTTCTTCTCGCGTTAATATATACAACATAAACATCACATAATAAAATTCATCTGCTTCTTTTGAAGAATCTCGTCGAGTGCCTCCACTTTATCTTGTACGGACTTGATAGTGTACCAGGAATAAAATAACAAGTCTTCCGAAGTTCATATCTTTAATGTTACGCAATCCGTTCACTACAAACTATGGTGCCAGATGCAACAGTATAAATAGTGGGAGCAGTCTGGTTGTACCATTGCCATACAAATTAGACATTCAAAGATTACAAGATGCAAATTCCAACAACCAGGGATCTACTATCTACCCTCCAATGTCTGAGAAATCGACAATTATGGCGGAGAGGTTTAATGATCTGGGCAGGCATCATGCTGGATGGCCGCACACTTCTCCATATCTTTGAAAGATGCTCTGTGACTGGTGTGAAGTATAGGGATGAGGTCTTGGAGCCTTATTTCGCCTTTTCAGGGGTACATGGGGCCCCGAGTTCATTTTAATGGACGATAACGTGAAGCCACTTAAAGCTCTTCTGGTCGATGAATTTGTAGAAAGAGGATATTCGCGCGTTGTATGGATTGGCCAGCCAAATTTCCAGACCTCAACACTATAGAGCATGTCTGGGGCACTCTGGGGAGGGCAATTGCAACTCGCAACCCCCCTCCGAGAACCATCCAGGAAATGAAAACAACGTTGCTGAACAAGTGGGACTAAATGCCACAAGAACTGAAAAACTGCCTTATTTCAAGTATAACTTCACGCTGCGAGGCCTGTATAGCTTTAAGAAAGGGCAATACCCCCCTATTAATCCATTTCTTTTGTTTATTCTGCAACTGTTATTTCGTACCTTCCAAAGAGAGTTATGCACAATCATGCGTGTGTATTGCAATTGTTGAATAGTTATTTGTATCTTATTGTACCAATGTATGTACATATCAAATTTCATTAAAATCGATCCAGTAGTTCTAGAGATAATCGATCAAGTCTCCAAATTCTCTTAATTTCTTACTCCAGTGTAGATACCACCACAACGTCATCTAATTGCTCCTGAACGGCTCCTGAGTGGATATGGACTTGTCCTTCGGTTGCTCCCGCTTGGCTTCTAAATGCCTTATCACTTGTACACGTTTGGAGCAATTTTACACCCAATTCCGAACAATTTCTACCTAGTTGCCTAGGCTCCGAACAACTTTTCGCAAATGAGCTGAGAAAGTTGTTCCAAATGAAATGTTGCTTGAAATTCCAACCAATGGGATTCTCCGGCGCCCTACCTCATAAACAAGATTGCAGCTTCGGTTTCGTCAAACGCATCAAATATGGCATATAATATTTTAAGTGTGTATAATTTTAAACGGCGTATAATACTTTAAACAGAATGGTGCTTCATTTCTGTTTACGCCCATCAACAAAAGCGCGAGCAAAATAAACGAAATACTATCGGATGTTCGATTTCCGAAGCAGAAAAATCGGCAAGCAATTTTTCAATGTGGAGATAGAGCGCGGCTGAAGTCAGAGCATGTCGTTTTGTTTACGGCAACCCTTCACCCTCAACTGCGTAAGAAATTATTCTAAGCGTTTGCTTCCCGCGTACTATTGCTGCACCTCATTACTAAGTGTAGAAGACGACTCTGCACCTCTTACACTGCAATTTCTTCTCTGGCCGGACTTTCTCTCACCTCAGCTTCTCAAGACCCCTCATCATTAGACCTATCTGTCTCCACATCACTCTTACCCCCATCACTTGAGTGATTAATTAGTCCCTAATCTACATTTACCGTAATAGGCATACCCCCTTTCCATATAACTACGTTGTTTTTCTCAACCTTCATTACTTCATAGGGACCTTAAATTTAGGCTGAAATTTTCGAACCAACTTTTTACTTGCTTAACTCCTAGGGTGTGTTTGCACCAATACCTGTTCCTTTATCTTAACATTCATTTCCCTTCTTCAATTATAATACTTCGCCCATCTGTTATGCTGAATCTTTGTTTTCTGCCACGCCTCTTCAAACAATTCTTCTATATTTCCACACACTAAGTCTACTCCGTCCGGTATTATCACTAATTTCTGAAATGGGGTTATTAATTTTCGACCCAAAAAATAATCCCGCAGGTGTTTTTCCTGTTGTTTTGTGAACTGCCGTGCTTATGGCTTAAGCGAATTCTTTGAAAAATTGATCCCTAGTTTCGTGATTTTCCTCGACATAACTAGACATATAATTTGGCGAAGGTTAAAGAGACTCGAGTTGTTCCGGACATGCGTGTGATGAGGTTCTAATGAACGGTGTGATGATGTGAATCAAGTGTACTTTAAATACGCACTATAAAGTTCGTGAGGGTTATTTATCCTTTAGTTTGACGTAGAGTTGATGTTATTCCAAAATGACTTTAAGACGACGAAGAAGCCATTATCAACAGCCCACTGAGTTGGAACGAGGTAGTATAATAGAGCTAAAAAAAGGTGGATTTTCTTTCCACAATATTACAGAAAAACCTGGAAGGAATGTACCCACTGTGCACTGTGGGTACACTCCTTCCAGGTTCAAACCATTTTAAAGTTCAATATGAAAATAAAACTAAAATTATTCCAATGTAGCAAAAGAATACTTCAATTATTATTTGCCTATATATAAGTGCCCGAAAAAATCAAACAGCATGAATTATTATGAATCCCAAAATTCGCCGTTTTGGTGAAAAATTTCAAAATTTCTTTTGTGTTTTTATTTTATAGCCCATACATTTTAGATTCCAAAAGCACTCTATTTTTGTTTCTATGATATTCAGAAGCAAAGAGTTATAGCATAATTAGTAAACTGGAAATGGAGTTTACAAAACCGGATGCTGATCCCTACACAAAATATTTTGAAGATATTGAATTTAAATCAAAGGAATATTTCTATTATTTTATTATTAAGTTAATTATTTGTTGATAAAAAGTATATCGCCTATTATTTTGGATAAAAATACGTTCTAGACACATTTTTAAGCTAAATGTAAGTAACGATTGATTGATTAATGAAAACCTGAAAATTATTTTAGATTCTTAAAAACTATCTATTATTAAAAAATGATGACTTTTTTTTTTACTCAAGCATCAAAATAGTTTTTTTTATGTTTAAATTTATTATTTTATTACTAAAGCAATATTGTTTTTCAAAAGTCATTAATAGAAATTTAAAGATAAATCACATATCTGAGGGGAGAGTAAGGGGGAAAATAGTTCTACACTCAAAAAAGCCAATGTAAGACCGTGCTGTAGAGAGAGAAAAGAAACCTGTTTGACATCAGTAAGATCTGGAAGATATTTTTTTTCGAAAAAGGGAATTGTTATGACGTTAATATATAGGAATCACACATATACCAGGAACTTCGATAAAGGAAGGGGAGTTTCCATGGCAATATGTTATGTCCATTCGAATATGCTCGTGCAACGCCGGGTTAAATGGAAAGGAATGAAACCCGTCTCACAACGAAAAGTAGTGAACAAATTTCGAAAATGGGAAATTTAATGACATTGTTTTGGAAATCACTCACATTGCCCGCGTACACACACACAGAAGTGTTGTTGTCCTGAGGGAAACAGGATATTCCCGTGGTGATTAAGTAATTCACTCGGTAAAAACCCGTGCAACACCGGGCTAAACGAGGGGGGGGGGAAGAAACAAGGAAGTCAAAGTAATTTCGAAAAAGAATATTGGTCATGCTTATTTTGTGAAGGGAAGTGAAAATTTATAAAAGTAGAGAAAGCCCGTGCAACGCCGGGCCATACAGCTAGTGAGAGGTTAAAGATCAAAATAGCTAGACACTCTGGTCATCCCACCCCCAACGCCTATAAAATATTATAGGCAAATCCTGACTTTGCAGGAAGGCCTTACATTCTTCATCGCCTCTGGTACATTGATAGAAAACATTTCAGTGGCGCCAAAGCCGTTGAAATTCATGCGTTGTAGTCAAGTACTAATCGATAAAATGATCCATAATTACCAAATTTGAGATACGAAATACTGTAACTATGTGACTTAAACATACCCAAAAGCTCTTTTCAAGGTGTTCTGTTCTACCTTATCTAGTTAGGGATTATTAGAGATTGCAAAATCGGAATACCAAATAATGGTATTTTGAGCCATTTGTACAATTTTGAAATACCGGTATTCACAAGTTTTAAATACCGTTTTTTCGGTATTTACTAGAATTTTTTTCAATTGTATCCACTATATGATCAGGGATCGACAGCATAGCAAAATAGTAAACGCTTTATTTTAATGTTTCCCTAGCGGACGAAATTAATTAGACTGTGGACATAAAGTTTCATTGTAAAATCAAGAGAAGTTATTAAATATGTGGATCATCCAAGGAGGCAGGACAAAACTATCCTATTTGAGTGATACTGCACACGTGCAGGATTCTTTGATATTCGTATCTGTGAAAACAAGATTGTAGTTGTGAAGAACGTGCGTAATATTTCGATATTTTTTTTAATTGGTGAGTTCGTTATTCACATTGTATTTGCATATCGTATTTAAGGGTTCAAAATATTTTTCAGATTCGTTATATATAAATAATAACCCACAATAATGAATAAGAATAACTTTAAAGAACATAAAACATCAGTTGATTATACTTCGGTTTGGTTTCATTATTTATATAATGAAAAGAATATGGTGGCACAATATAAAAAATGTTCAAGAGTTATTAAAGTGAATCAAGGAAGTACAAGCAGACTCATACACATTTAAAAACGAACCATGATACAAATTTGTTAAAGAGGAATTAATCTAATTGCAATGAAGATACAAATTTAAGCACAAGCCTCCAGAGATTATAGATTATTTTGAAGAAAAAAGAAAGGTAATTTGAATGAAATTATAAGTAAAAGGACAGCATTAGATGGTTTGCCATTTCGAGTGTTTTGCACTTCTACTGGATTAAGAAAATCGCTATCCTGTAGAAATTTTAAAAATCTAACTACATCAACTAATACTATAAGAAGAACTATTATTGATTAAGAATTATTATTGTCGATTTATTTGAAGATGGGTATTTAAGAGACGAGCACTTGAAAAAAAGTACTACAATTGATACATTAAGATCACATTTCAAAAATTCGCAATAGTACCACAGATTGAATAGTTGTATTTAGACTTTTTTGTGATTCTTCATATACTCTTATAATTTATAAGTTACAAATTAATTTTTGAAATATTTACACTTTCTAATAAAACTGGCAAAAACAAACAAAGAAAGAAACACCTGTGTTTTCTTTCTTTTTCTAAAATTTTTTCTACCGGGAGGCATTATAACCGGTATCCCGGTATTTGATCTAAAAATACCGAAACTGGTATTGAACTTTTAGTCCGATATTGCAATCCGTACGGATAGTAAATCGATATCAACAGAAAACGCACGCGCGCGCGTGAATGAGTACAATCTAGCAGTAATTAGAAACAAACTGTGACGTATTCACAAAGGAGAAATCGCCCCTATTCATGACGCATACTACAGCTCGAGAGCACGTGGCTTTGGCGTCATTGTGCTTTGTCAGACATCTGGACTGTCAGCGCCGGTGTGACTGGTAACACTATGGGTTGGAACATCATTGTTTTATTTTTCATCCATAGGCAGTGATTGTCCGTCTTAAAAGGCTGGCGCCTCGGCAGACGGTAGCGGGTAACATCAAAAGAGGAAAAGGCTGTGAGATAGTTCGAGAACCAGATGTCAGACCAGCCCTTGTCACTGGAAACTTTTGAGAGGGACCCGAGCCATTGTTATCCCTGCACCAATGGTGGGCTAGCGAGACCGGGGTGCAGGGTGCAAAACCTTGAGGCCTGCCAATGGGGGTTGATGAGGGGCGGGAAGTTGACCCGCCCTGGAGTTTAAAAGGGGAGAGACTTCTGACCCGGCTAAAGAGGGGAGGGACTTCTGAGACAGTATCCGGCGGACTAATAAGGAAGGGCGAGGCGAGTGCCCGTGGTAGAGAAATTCGGCTATCTAATTTTTGTACTCCGGAACCTGAAGATCTGATGCCCGGATAAGAAGCGAGGAGTGGATGCGGATGCAACCGGCTGGCTGAATAGAACTATCACCTGAAACTGACTTTTTCTCTTCCCAGTGATCTTCTAAATGTTGAAAGCCAAATAAAGCATTTTTAGATCACAATAAATGTATTTTTAATGGTTAGCTTGGCATCACAGCACGCTTCCGAGTCTCACGGCGCCACAAAACGCATATAGAAAATTGTTTTGTTATTACTTTAATCTTCTCAGTTGCATATTCCGCTTCTCCTGAATGATTTTTGTATCCATTTATTAAATAAGAATTAATTTTAAAAGACATTTATTAGTTCGAAACATTTAAATAACTGCCGCTTTCCTAAAAAAAATTACTTTACTAATTGATGGTATTGATAATCTCCTATGAGCTGTGTGTATCAATAAAAAAATACACAGAGTCTACAATGATCTATTCAAATAAAAATGTTTACATAGTAGAAAAAAAGAAATGTACTTTAAACAAAATGGTAATTGTTTTTCTCACTTAAATTTCAAATATCTCAAAACAAACCATCCAGGATTTGTTGAACTTCTCCATTAATTGCTTGGTAATTACATAAACACTGATTTGCACAACGGTTAAAAACACAAAAACGTTTTAGGAAATACGGATCATAATTCATGCTTTCGTTCTTAATAGCACATTAACGAAGCAAAGTAAATATAATAACAAACGAAATCTGGCCAGAATCTTTAGTAGGCTAATATCATATTATTCAATATATTTATGCATCCAATATACATAATCCGATTATACTTGGTTTTACATAAATGTTTAAAGTCATTAGCGATTAATTTTTATTAAACTGCCCTCCCTCTGACTGTAATTTACTCTTGTATACATTTGCACTAAATGCTACCTATTTTGAGAATGTTTCCATGGTTCTAGACAACAGAAACGAAATGTTTTACAAACACTGAAATTATTGTGAAAAACATTTGAAGTACCGGGTAACGAAGAAAAATTTGTTTGGATATTCATTTTCAAAAAGACGTTGTACGTATCTTCCTAAATATACAAGAAATTCAGTTTAACTTTATTTCTTAGCAAAATTTTTTAAAATTATTTTTTATATAATTTTTTTAATTCAATATATTAATACGACTAATAATAATTTTATGTAATTTTATATGTTTACAATTTTTTTTCAACTTAAGATATATGTTTCATTATGGCCTTAAGGAGAATTCCACCGAAATGGAAAAGAATTCTTAAATAAATAAAGGAAGGTTAAAAGGGTTTTTTAAAAATAGAAGAGGAAACTGAAAACTAAAGTGAATAAGAAAGAAAAACGTGCAACTATTTTCAGAAGTGAAATGCCCCTGAATTGAATGAAAAAATTACTGAAAAAAACTGTATTTATTTAACTTTAAAAAATTTAGAACTCGATGAGGAATATCAAAAGGGGAAACGTTCTGTCAACCTGCTAGTGCTTCACAGAGTAGAAATATAACGAAAATTGACACTATGTACAAAAAAGGAAATTTTGTTCGAAAATGCTTCTTCCCCGTTTTCGTCCTCTTATATGCTGCGGGGATGGATACAATATCGTGTCCTAGAAATTTCAAAGAAAACCAATTAATCCGAATCACATGGAATTCTCCAAAATACTTAATTGGCTTTTTTCTAGTTATCCTCATAATATTTCAGTGTATATTAATCATAGTTTTACCTGAAAAGAAAATATCAATCTCTGTTCTGTTCCTAAATCTTTTTCAAACAATTTTAAGTTACACTACATACAGATCTCGAAAACAGTTTATTTTAATTTTAAAAAAGATATCAAATGCAGTATCCAATGCATGCATTGACATAGGGCAAAAATGTGAAGTTTTAATATTTTCTTATTGTGTTTTTACAGTTATGGTGGCTACATGTTTCGAAATATTGTTTTTCTTTTCCGATGATTATACGTTTAACAAAATCCCTATGATTGAAGCCACTTTTACTTCTGAAGAATTTAAACGGTTTCTTTTAGTCATATTTGATGTTGCTGGTGTAACGAATACTATACTTTTAACACTGATTTCCGTTTCATTATCTGCGTTCTATGGACTTACTTGTTTCTACATTAAAATTCTTTGCTATCATACAAAATTACTGGTAAGAAATGTTAAAGAAATTTGCGAGTGTAAACCGATAATTTACAAATACTTAAAAATTCGTAATATTATGGAATCCCTTGAACATTTCATGTGTTTCTCAGCTTTCATTTTAGTTGTAAATTGTATGACAGGAATGTTCTGGTTAAGCTATAGCATTATATTTATTACTAAAGATGGCTATCTGCACTATTTGAGCTGCATGACTGCAGAATTGTTTCATTGTTCTATCATTGGAATGGTAATAATATCAGCTGCTGACGCAAATACAGCCGCAGATGTTGCCAAAGAAGCTGTTATGTCTTTGCCTGGAAAGATTCCTCAATACTATAATGAACTGAAAATAATACTGAGAAAAGATTGTAAGCAGAATGTTTGCTTAACATTATGGAAGATGTACAAAATTGATAAATCTCTTATCATTTATGTCTTGGGTGTGCTCATGAATTATGGTATCCTCATAGCAACTTTAGGTAACCTCATGTACAGTAAGCACTCGTTCTAACGAGTAAAAAAATAACAATTTTACCGCAATGCTGTCTTCAAGATGTTAAGCATATTTCCTAGTTTAAGGGAAAAACGTGCAAAAATGTGCTGTTTTACAATATCATGAAATGTTTTATATGGGATTGTGTTAAGATATTATCCAATGTGTGGTCCTTTCTGAAATTATATGATAATTGTTTCAGTATTTAATCTGTAATTTAATTAATCCATCTGAGAAATCCCCTTGTGGTAACCTCTGATTACCCCTTACATTCGAACCCTCATGTCCATCTGTAAACCCGGCTAGATGTGTAGGAGGAACTAAATAATCCCCAGACATTATTCCAATCTAATTTGATTTATCAATTCTTATTACTGATTATGAAACAAACACAACACAATTCTTAATTAAGGTATATAAACAATGGTAGAGTGCAGAGGTGAGGTACTCTAATGCGGGGATAATATTACAGAACCTCAACTTAATCTAAGACAGCTTAAATACGCTCATTTACAACTACGTCGCACACTAATAATCAGCTTTTACTTAATCAAGTTACGATACCTGAATCCTTAATGCTTCGGATCTTTCCCGGGAAACTTCAGGCACTTTCTTTAGCTTGATCAAATGACGTTGGCTCCACACTCTGTAATCTTTAATTCCACTGCTTTTCAATCTTCATAACCACTTCTACTTGCACACATCAAACTTATCCACTTCAGCTTGTCAACAACTACGTGTCAACAGATCACTTGCTTCCCTTTACTTCACTTATCTTAACTTGACCTCTTACTTCACTCTCCTTCAACTCGCGAAAACCGAATTTATAAATATTTCTCATTTACATAAATCACGTTTGGTTTCTCGATGAAGATTGGCTGAAATAATTATTTTGTTTTAAAGAAAAAGAGGAAATTAGTAGAAACGCGCATAGATCCGTCACACCCTGATCTAACTATGTTGTAATAAAAACTGAACTAAAATTGAAGAAAGGATTACTTAAAACTCATATAAATATCTTATTCGAATAGTGCTGCTCCGCCAAGCACAAGATATATTTTTTTCACACTAGTAATTTTTAAACCATTCAATAACATTCAATGATCGTTACAATTTTCGACGATAAAACTATTCATTCATCTGTTTATGCTGGCAAACAAATAACAGTACCTTTGCATAATAAGAGTCCAGTTATTTTTCAAAATTGATTTAGACCTATGTGTGCAACGTCTGTTCTTTTGTGAAAAATATTATTAGGTCTTTTTGGAGAGCAAGATATGAAAAAAAGTAAAATTAATAGCAAAGATAAAGAACATGTCTAAATCAATCAATGTACACTTTCTGGTATTTACAACTTTCTAGAGTAGTTGCTATTTGTTCTTTTTCGGTTGAAAAGCATATAGAAAAACGTTCCCATTTATAAGAACTTACAATATTGTTCTTGAATAGAATAGGATATATGTTATTTGAGATGAAGCCAACATCGTAGAAATCAGGGTCAAGGTTGTGCAATCGCGTCAAGATGGCTTACTGAACCTCAGCATCGGTTCTGAAATGCTGACCTCTCAAGTGTTCAGGGCCGCCGCGTGGGGGTGGCAAAATTGTTCACCGCACAAGGGCGCCTGGGGCGCCAAAATTTATAGTACTTAGTTTTTTTAATTTAATGTTACTTACATAAAAGTTGTTAGTAAAAAACTTGCAATTTTGGATGTTTTATATTTTCTTAGCAATAAAATAAGTTTTTTAATTTTATATTTTAATTTAATTTCATTTTGTTTTCGTTTCTGCGGATTGTTTTCATGTGTGTAAAACAAAATTTGATTTCGGATACGAACAATAAAAACAAGTTCCGTGTGGAGTTCGCGCTATTATACGGAACGTGTTCAAAATGTAAGAATTTGTAACATGTAACAACAGGAAATGGGAATGATTTGTTTGGGCTTAAATTTTTATTCATTATATGATGAGAAGATGTAGAGGCTCAACGTCGTTGTTTTGTTTCTTTTTGTTTGCAATGATAAAAATTAAATTTTAAAAATTCTGTAAATCGCTTGGTTTTTCTTCTCCAAATCATATTTTGCTTCATGTATTCTGTTATTAAATAGTTCTCAAAACTCGAAATAAAATCTTTATCGCAGCGTTTCTCAAACTGTGGGGCGCGCCCTCCAGGAGAGTGTGACAACCCTACTTTGGGGCGCGAACGTATCGCCAAAAATCGAAACAAAAGATTTAAAATAATTATCAATTTGATAAAATAATTTACAATTTAAAATAATTACAAAGTAAATACATTCTTATATAATAAAAAATAAAATACACATTCCCACTGATATAATACTCATCACTTATAATTGTATCAGTATTGCACAAGTATTTGATAATTAAGTTATCAATATTCAATTAAAAACAAGTTTAGTAATTACTAGTAACTCCCCTGGTCTTGTCATATATAAAATATTTATCTTGATAAATAGTGGGGTTTATAATTAAAGTCGTATTTTATTGTAGTTAGGGACGTCTCAAGGCATGGGCCAACTAGGCCTGGGCCCAGGACTTCGCTCTCAGTGGGGGCATCACTTCGTTCTCGACTCCGTCTTAATAAGATCATGATCCGGATAATTTTAATGTCATCCATTATACCCGAACATTCCCTCCGAAAAACAGTTAATTTCAAAGTGCATGTCAATTGGCAAAAGTGATAAGACTGTATTATTATGTGATGACCGTTGTCCAGTGGCGTAACGTACCCTCCCCCCCCCCCACTACCAAGCCCGCTTTTCCACTTAGGCACATGCCTAGGGCCCAAAAGATTTGGGGGCGCAAAAAATTACAGGGTGAAAAAAAGAGAAAAAAAATTAAATTTACAGAGAACGTGCACCCGCCCAGTGTTTATTAAAAAGCCAATTATTTTCTTTCGTTTTTATATCTAAATTATCAATTCTTCGTTTCACTATTGGCCAAATTATTATGTAAATCGCTTGGCTTCTCTTCCTCAAATCATATTTTGTGTCATGTATATCTGCTATTAAATTGTTCTCAAATCTCGAAATAAAATTTTTATCGCAGGGTTTCTCGATCTGTGGGGCGCGCCCCCTAAGAAGGGCGTAACTTGCACCCCGCACGCACTGCGGGAGGGGGCCCAAAGCCTGGCTGACGCCATGAACATAGATTTTCTCAAAATTTGCTTCACATTTTTTAAAATCGAATTTTTAATCAATTTTGTAATCAGCGATCAAACGTCTTTCATAATCAAAACTTTCATTAGCTCATTGGTTATCTTTAATCCATAGGCAAATCAAAAAACTTTTTCTTTCATTTGCTGTAATCCAGGTGATGAGAGATACCAAAAATTCAAGTTATTATTACTGTATATATTACATTAGCAGTAGGGAGGGGGAAAAAGACATGATTTACTTTTTGAGAAGCAGCACAGAAAATTATTGGCGTCATTAGTTCCCCCTTTCCCCATGCATTTCAATTTCATTTAGCAAAGTCGTAAATAACGTACGTTTGTTATGCTTTTTTCAAGTAAAATAGTATTACGATACTTGGAAAAGCAGATAGAGCATTTTAAATTAGAGCATTTCATGATAGATTTATGAGTATTCAATCAAATGAAGCATAATGAGAAGAAAGCATAATGAAATGTATCAGTTTTTTATTTCTTTTTTCATGAAATCTTTTTTGCTTCATACGAAGAACTCTCCTTCTTAAAAGTTGTAGTATTTATGATGGAATTTAAGGTCCACACAAACACAGTTCATCCGGGGATTCAGAAATGAAGAATCATGTAAGGGATAACTTTTTTTCTTTCGTAAGAATTTTAAATCTAAAATTATTTTACAGTGTTCCTGTCTTTCTTAGTGTTCGTGTTTTTAACTGAAAAACCAAGTTATCTATCGTTAGAGATTTCCAGTTTTAATAAATATTACAAATACTCTCTAATGTTATACATGATTGACTTCGTTTATTCAGACTCCGGTTGATTTTGTATTCAGTTAAAAGTTTAATATTTTTTTGCGTGATGTATAAAGGTACATTATGTTCTGGTTTGGCAATCCTTTGTATATTTTTTAAAAAAATATGTACTTCTGGAAAAGAGTGTTCTTAAGGACGAATGAGAGAAGATAAGCACTGAAGAAACCACTAGATTTGTTAATTCAATGCCAAAACGACTTCAGGAAGTTTTCAACACACGGAGTTATCCAACAAGATATTAAATAGCTCATTATCCTTTTTAAATAATTTTTATAGTTACTACTAAAACAGTAAACGCAGACTTTTTCTGCTTGATTTTTGTTGGTATCGCTACTAATCTGTCCTTATTTTCAAAGCTATGAAAGGAAACCGAGATTACTTTTGTTATTCTCAATACTTGGAATAAACTAAATAAAATATAATTTTTTAAAAAATTTCAAATTCGGGTTTTTAAAATTTTTTTCGTCGTTTATGTCAGCAGTAGTTGGTGAACGCAGACTTTTCTTACAAGTATATATATATATATATATATATATATATAAATAAGATCCGGCTTGGGGCCCAAGACCTGACCTTGCGGGGGGCCCAATTATTTTTCGTTACGCCACTGGTGATAACCCTATTTAGGAAGGGGGGGGGACACAAGCATATTACAAAAAATCGAAAGTAAAATATTTAAAATAATTATCAATTTAATAAAATAATTTGCAATCTGAATAATTACAAAGCAATACATACTCTTATATAATAAAAAATGAAACTGATATAATACGCACTACTTCTAAATGTATCAGTTCTGCACAAAGTATTTGATAATGAATTTATCAATATTCAATTAAAAACAAGTTCAGTAATTATTAGTGACTCTCTTGGGCTTGTCATATACAAAATTTATTTACAAAACTTAATATTTATCTAATTAGTGCATTTATAATTAAAGTCGTATTGCATCGTAGTTTTAACATCAAAGTACATTATAATTGCATTCAGTACATTGTTATCGTAAGAAGTGGGGCGCAATGAAAATTATGACTGAAAATTGATCCGCAAATATTGAAATTTTGAGAAGCACTGCTTTATTGCGATCTACAACACTCTTTTTGGTATCATGAATTTCTTTAGATTCTAAGCAGGATATCTATACACAAGGGCAGCCGAATTTACGATTTCTTCCAAATTTAAGATATAAATATAAAAGGTTGCAACATATAACGGTAATCGTTGCAATTCAGTTGAAAGTAATTTTGAATTTGTAGGGATTTCACCTAAATTATTTTCGTTGTTTGTTCAGTGTTGCAAACTTTACTTATTGAAAATTCTTGTTATTTTCAATATTTTCATTTTTTTTATATACTGTTATTTGAAAATAAACTTCAAGTTCCATGAAAAATTTTACCATACTTATTATTACATCTTAAGAAACCTACACAAGAAGCAATTCCTTCCTAGTTACATTCTATTTTTAATAACAATATGATTCATAATAAGCTAGTTTCCTGTTTCAATATTTCGCAATCTTCTCATATGATGATGCAATTTTGCCCCCCCCCCTCCTCTGCTCTTGCAAATATGTTTTATTTTAATTAATAAAAAAATGTTGTATTAAATTTTCTTGTTTATGCATATTTTTGTATCATTTCCTGTCTATCTCCATGAACCATTTTGTACCTCTAACCCCTCTGCTGGATGTGAGTTCGGTCCTCCCGAATAAATTAATAGTTAGGGATTCTCCAACAAGGTTTAATAGCGTAGCATTACGTTTCTACTTCCTTTTAACGTCAATAAATATTCCAGCACATACAAATCGCATTAGATAAATTTAAAACTAAAATTATAGATTATTAAAAAAAGAAAGAAACCAAGTAGGGTTCGTTTAAGCGCAAACAACGCCAAGAAAGAGAAGACAGTAAGTATATAAAAATTGTAGCTTTGTATATATTTAAAATATTCCCATATTTTTACTTTATTATATATACTTGATAGAATTCAACCAAGATAGAGCCCTCAGTTTTTTTTCTTGCACTAGGGCTTTTAAATACCTAGCTACGCCACTGTCTTCAGAAAATCACTTTTTTTCAGAGAGAGAGAGAGAGTTGGCGCAATTTTAAATCAGTAATGTCTTCAATTTTACTTCATTCCTTTAAAACTGCAAACGGTAACTCTGACTTTATTTTTGATTTATTTTGTATTTTCCCTTGAGACTTAAAAAATGTACAAACATTTTTATCATATTAAAATAAAATCAAAACATACATTTATTATTTGCTTTCCTTTACAAAGGAGGCAATGAAAATAATGGCCGGCTTAATGAAATCTAATTAAAAAAAATTTTCATTTTGTAAATTTTCCGTGTTACATAAGCTAATTTTAAGATTTTCGTCTATATTTATATATATATTTCAATGTACTTTTATAGCACTTTTATGTTGATTAATATGCCTCAATACTTGCTTTCTTTGATTGAATACATCTTCCAAAAACACACTTTTCTGTGCAAGAACAGTTTTATAAAGCTTAATTATTAGTGTAAACATGAAATTTCAAATAGTAGTACTTAAGTTAGAACTGGTTTTGTGAAGTTTTTTTCACGAAACTTCAAAGTTTAATTCCTAGCATTGATATTTTGACACTGATCGCACTTGCATCGAGCTATAGAAATAAAAGTAAATAAATAATATATACAATATTTCTTCATTTTTGAAGGAATGCTAAATGTTAATGCCTGTTGTGTAAAACTTTATTTAAATAATATAAAAATATTAATCGCGACTGTTGCTGGGATGGGGGACCTTTTCCCCGGAAGCTCATATCAAGTAGGTGTCTGATACTTTCGATTTCTTGTTTCACTGAGTGATTCTTTCTTGAAAGTATACCAATCCCCGGTCTAGAATTCACTTTACTTTATAAATTTTCTGAATTTTTCTTTATAAAAATAATAAAAATAAATGCAATAATATTTTTTTGATCCAAATGATACTACAGAAAAACTAGCTTTCAGAAACAGAAAGATTTGCTTTCATAATAAACAAGGAAACAAAAGTTGATTGTAAATTAATGCTTACAACATGTGTAAATGGATAGAAAAGCTGGTTAATATGAAATTTTTTGCCTTAATTTTGTAGAACTATTCTTTATTGAAAATTTCATTTACTTTTTTGTACAACATTTGGGATGTGATTTATATTTGCACAATTCATCATATTCTGAATATAATACTGTTTATGTCTTATCATGCAAAGATTTAAAAATTCAAATTTATCGTAACCAGATTATTCACTGAACATTTGGTTACGGAAATACACACATTTGTGTTAAAATTATTCTCACTTTTTGAGAAATATATTATTCTGGAATACCCTACTCATATCGTAAAGCATTTGAAATTTACTTCAGATCACAAAAAGAAGGGGAAAAAATGTTTTTTTTTTCATTTTTGAGAATTTTTTATTTTATGTACACGATATCTTACTTTTCATAGCTGTAGAATATCATTGAAAAAAAATCAACTGATATACAACAGTTCTTTGAGCATTGTACAATCTTAATATCTTAAATATAAGCCAATATGAAAGAAAAAGTGAAAAAATTACACAAAAGTGTTAATGTACGTTATGGAACAGTAAATTTACATTAACTTTTACGAAAAGAAAACCATGTCAAGCATTATATCTGCGCAATATTATTTTTTTTAAAAAAAGAGTTGAATATATATATAATATATATATATATAATATAATATATATAATATATATATATATAATAATAATAATAGTATAACAGTTCTTAAAAAATCATACTATCTTTTGTAAGGATGATACGATGTAACTTTTCAAACATACAAATATCAAAAATATTCTAAATAAGTTTTCATTAAATTTGTAAATTTTTTATGCATAAACCTACTATCATTGCCAAACAGTTCAACCAAAAGACAAAGAAATTCTAAAATTAAAATTTTAGATATTCCTCTAACAATCAAGATGAAGGGAATTTTAATGAATTGCAATAAGAAAATTTTTTTGTTTTAAATATACACAGTAAATTATTAAAAATTTCTATGTAAACATTAATTTACAGGCAGGAAATTTGCAAGTTTATAGAAGAGAGTAACTGAGTACCTGTAGCAATATATATTTTCTGCAGATTAAATTAGTATGAGTATTTGTATTGAGTTATGAAATAAAAAACAGTACACCTCAGTACCATAGATTAGAATAGAGGATCTCAAACTTGTCATGTTTTTCGATCTGGGCCCTTGCTTACTTAATACTGAATTTTTGCAAATTCCTGAACTTCAAATGTGTTTTGGACAGTAGGTATAATGTGGTAGCTCGCTGCTATTTTAAAAACACATTTACTTTACTATCTGTAGTGAAGTGTTGTGTGAAAAACTAAAGAATGCATGTTAATTTTTTAAACATTTATTAGACAAAAGTTAAAATTTAGTACCTGTTACACAGAATAAGAGAGCAAAAACAAATGCTGTTATGACGCTTTAGTAACACAGTTTTAATACTTAGCATAAATTTATTAGGTTTTACTTTAAATCTCCTCGGTTAGTAATGTCCAGTCTATTTTTTTTCCATAAAAAGAAACAAATTAAGGAAAAATTTTGTCTTTCCAATTAACAAAATAATTCAAAAAGCAACTTTAAATTTATCTCTAAAAAATCCAGATAAATCTTACCCTTAATTGGGCAGAATTTGATTTATCTATTTCTGTATACAATTTCAATTTCCAAATAATAATAAAAAATACTAATAATTATAGCTTTTTCATTAAATTTTTATGTACTTGAGATGCTTTCAATATTTCAATTGCTTATAACAAATGCTTTTTAGTACTTTGTTTTAATGTTGGTTTAATTTAATTAAATATTTTGAATCAGCAGAAAGATACAATTTCACACTAAATTCTGAAAAATAAATTTTCTAAAAAAAAATATTATTTCTAAATTTTTAGTTAAATTAGCTTCTTTACCTGAATCTTTATTTAGTAGCAAATGACATAAATGGAGTTTTAAATAATATATTGAGAGAAAATCATATGATGCATTTTGTAAATGAAATGTAAATTAATTTTTTTTTATTTAGTGCAATAAATATTTTTTAGAAACATGTTCTCAAAAAAAGAAAAAAAGTCTGGAGCACAAAATAGAAAAAGGAAATTGCAACGAGAGAAAGCTAATCAGAAACTGGCGGGATCTCTAAATAAATATCTCAAAAACACAACAGGATTAGACGGTCAAGCAATTGAACCAGGACCTTCAACATCAGTATCTGGTTTGGAATTTCATACTGAAAACTTATTTCGAAATGTAAATTTACCAGAATATGATCAAGAAGAGAAACCACGATTGTACCAATAGAAAACTTAGATGTTGAAGTAGAAAATTCACCCGATAATAACATATCTCAAAATCGAGATTCTAATATTGAGTTAAGCGATCCATCTACCTGGCCTGATACAATTTCTATAAAAATTAGAGATTATTTAATAGAAAATGGCCCTTCCCGCTTGATAACCAAACATTTTCCGAGAGATAATTCTGGCAGAAAGTTTTCAGAATCGTTCTATTATAGAACATTACCGAATGGAGAAAAAGTATTTAGAAACTACTTAGTATATTCAAATTCCCGAAACGCAGTTTTTTGCTCTCTTCCCATGTAAACTATTCAGTGAGAAGCATTCACAGCTTAATAAGAATGGGTGTAATGATTGGGCACATTTAACCCACATTTTGAAAACACATGAAAGCAGTGCATCTCACCTTAAACATAGTTCAAAATGCAGTGAACTTAAAATGTCTTTGCGTAATTTATGTACCATTGATGCAGCTCAACAAAGATTTTATGATGCAGAGGTCTATTGGCAATCGGTTATTGAACGGCTTATTTATTTAATTCAATATTTAGCCCGACAATGCCTTGCATTTAGAGGTTCTTCGAAAGAGTTGTTTCATAGTGATAATGGAAATTTTTCGAAGTTGGTTGAAACCATAGCAAAATTTGATCCAATTATTGCTGAACATCTCCACAAAATTCAAACATCTCAAAAAAAAGAACATTGCTCATTACTTAGGGGATCAAATTCAGAATGAAATTATAAGCATTACTTCAGAAGGAATTAAAAAGAATTGATTACATAAGATTAAATCGTCAAAATATTACTCATTAATTCTGGATACTACACCTGATATCAGTCATACCGAACAATTGACTGTTGTAATTAGATTTGTTTATAAGAACGAGGAAACCAATAAAGCTCAAATTGAAGAACATTTTTTAGGATTTCAATCTGTCGACGAAACTACTGGACAGGGTCTGTATGAATTCATAAATGGGCATTTAAAATCGTTAGAACTAAATTTATCAGATTTACGAGGCCAATCTTACGATAATGGTGCTAATATGAGAGGAAAGGACAAGGGATTGCAACAAAAAATTATTTAAAATAATTCGAGAGCACTCTATATCCCCTGCTCTGCCCATTCTCTAAATTTAGTTGTAAATGATGCAGCTAAAATTTCCTTCGAAACAGTTAATTTCTTCCGAGTAGTGCAGGAGCTTTACAACTACTTCTCTTCATCCGTTAAACGTTGGTCTATTTTGCAACAGTATGTTGAAAATCTAAATTTAAAGCCACTCTCCAACACCAGATGGGAAAGTAGAATTAAAGCTTTAAGACCGTTGAAAAATGATTTGAAGGGAATTTTAAAAGCGTTAATAAATATTCAAGAAGATCAAACAAGAGACATGGAATCCAGAACCCAGGCAAAAATTTGATCAGAAGGTTTTCCTCGTTTAAGTTCATTTGTTCCATTAA
>BMAO01024634.1:0-20319 GCA_019973975.1 Trichonephila clavata
AGAATTATGAGAGTAAAAAACAGTGCGTAACGTACACCCCCGCATTGCGGTGGGGGGGGGGTCTCTAAGGGGCCCAAAGCTTGACTGACGCTAGGTATGTATTTACGCTTGGGGCCCTAAACTTGAGTTTGCAGGGGGGGGGCTAATATTCTCCGTTACGCCGCTGGTAGAAAATGTTATGAAATATAAACAAAGAAATTATAAATTAAATATATTTTATATTCAAAAATTTAACAATTTATACATATTGCTTTTCATGAAATTTAAAAAAACAAGGATCAACACATTGTGGGACATTGCAAGCTGTGTACAAACGTATATTTTTCCTTCTCAAGTGACTTAATAGAATACAAGAGTCAATGTTTCTATGTTTTTTGTAAAGTTGGATTATGGTCACCAACTTTAGTCAATCGCACGTCAGTCGGATAGTTTCTTAATGCTCAGGAAACTTGCAGGTAATTTTTTCTACTTACGACTAGAAAACCCAGAAATCAGTTGTCGTACCAGTCGGAGTGCTAGCAGTACAAATCATAGGTGAGAAAATAGCTGCCTTCGACGCTTAAAAATTTACGAAGTTGGTAGGAAGTATACTTGTCAAGGCCTTATAAAAGGTTAAATCATAGGTTCCCAACCTTTTTTGAACTGGCGCCCCTTTTTCTAGTAAATATTTCGATACAGCTCCCTTTTCTCGTGAATATTTTGATACCGCACCCTCCCACTCTAGAGAAATAAAAGTGTATGTAATACATGGTGAAAACAAGAGTTAAGTTTTAAAAAATATCCTATTATTAATGGAATATATTTTTTAATTTAATTTTTCTAAAGCCCCATTTTTTGTACTTGCGAATCTGAATTATCTATTAAAGTACTTTTTAGACTATATTTGGTTAATCAGTCTAAGCCTCTCAATGCCTCTTAATTTTCTTTGAGTCTTCTACTGCCCCCCCCTGAAAGCCTCAAACGCCCCCAAGAGGGCGTTATCACCCACGTTGAGAACCTATGGGTTAAATGGTTACCATTAAATTAAACAAGAAACATATCTTATGCTGGTTTTGTTTTATCTAGAAAATACATTGATTTTAGTGGTTCTATTACAGCATGACTATTTAAAATGAAAAAAAGGTTTATTGTAAGATTGGTTCTGCTAACAATGATGCCAGAGATGTCTTAAGGCAAGGCCCAAGTGGGCCCGGGCTCAAGGCCTCGGCCAGAAAAGGGGCCTCGTCTCGTTCTCGACACAGCCTTAATAAGATAATGATTCAAATAATTTCAACGGTCAACTGCTTTTTCCGGTTGTATTCTTCGAAAAACTGGGATTTTTGGACGCTATGTCAACTGGCTACGTGTGATGACCATTGTCCATATATAGGTCTAGGCCTACCACCATACACCATCAGTATTCCTGCAGTCAAAAGGTGGCGGTCAGTCTAGCCGGTTTGTAAGTCATGCACATTTGTTTCGGGTTATTGTTTGTGCGAGTATTTGAGAACATAATATGCTATGTACTTTCCACGTTTAGGGTCATAGGTCGAGCCTACATTTGCTTAGGGGACCAGGGGTGGTTGTGCTACTGTAAGTCATGCACATTTGTTTCGGGTTATTGTTTGTACGAGTATTTGACAACATATGCTATGTACTTTCCACGTTTAGGGTCATAGGTCGAGCCTACATTTGTTTAGGGGACCAGAGTTGGTTTTGCGATTGTAAGTCATGCACATTTGTTTCGGGTTATTGTTTGTACGAGTATTTGACAACATATGCTATGTACTTTCCACGTTTAGGGTCATAGGTCGAGCCTACATTTGTTTAGGGGACCAGAGTTGGTTGTGCGATTGTAAGTCATGCACATTTGTTTCGGGTTATTGTTTGTGCGAGTATTTGATAACGTATTGTCTACTTTTCAGGGTCCAATGTGGAGCCTGCATTTGTGTAAGGGCCCAGGCCATACTTTCGAGTTGGGGCCAGAGTCTACTTTTGATTAGAAACCAGGGCCTCAAGAAGTCTTAAGACGTACCTGAGAGATGCTTTTAATTTTTAAAAATGACATAGAATGTTATGACAGAGTAGAGAACGTTTTTAAGATCTAAACCCTAATAAATACATATATATATATATTTCATTTTAAACGATAAATTTATTTTAGCATATTTCGAAACATCAAAATGTCCATTTAAAGGCTCCAGAGTACAGATAATTGGCAATAGAAATTGTTTTGTAATAAATTGGTGTTGTTTTTAAGGGGACACTGTACAACTTAGAACAGAATGTTGAATTTAATGATTTTTACAAATTTCTTTACTTGCCACCTATGAATACATAATGTGTAAAAAAAAGTATTTATGCTCACAAAATAAAAGCAAATCAGTTCAATTTTGTAACAAAATTTAAAAATTTATTAAGGAGTTTTAAAATACTTCTCCTTCTACAATCATTAACACACGCATAAAATTTAATTTACATATATTTCTAGTTGTGAACAAACGTTTTTGTGTAAACGTGATTGAAATTCATGAAATAAATTCTTGTATAAATGTTTGTTAAAAATTTCTTTAAAATGTATGAATAAAGTGTATGAATCCTAATTTCAACTATTTTTTTAAGTAAGCAATGCTTTGATTCAAAAATGTATATCAGCTTTCGTTACATATATTAATTGCAATAATAAAAGAATATTAGCATTTTTTTTTATTGTATTGATTTATTTTGTGGTTGTTCCGAGATAAATCAGCTTAAAGTTTTTGTTTGCTATCGGAATGTAAATATTAAATAATATAAAATTATCTTAACTCTATAAAATTTTTTAATTTAGACTTCTCAAATTTGTGTGAGATATTAAAAACAAATATGTATAAAACATAGTTTACAGAAAAAAGTTTTATTTTTTGACCGATATTCGTCAAGTTAATCGCACTGAGTCACCTTAATTTTGAATCATAATAAATGTTCTGTATTTAAATCTGAACATTACTGAATTGTCCAGAAAAATTATTATTGGCTCAAAAAATATTGAGAACTTTACAAATAATGTAGAAAAAATGGTAAAAAAATACTTATAAAACATAGAGGAATAAAGAAGCAGATGCTAAAACAGAAAATGGAGGAAGTGATATAATACTCAAAATGCCGAAATTTTTCTTTTCTCTTGCCGTTTCATGTGAAAGAGTTATACACTACAAATATTCTCCAAAATGTGTATATATGACTCACAAAATTATTTAAAAAAATATTCAGAATTTTTGTGTGATTTAAATATTCAGACACATTTGTTTCCTATGTATATTTTTTAATTCTTTTTTTGATTATATATAACATAAAGTAGCGTTTTTATAAAAAAAATTATTCATTTTTAAGCATAAAATAAAAAAGTATCAAAAAAGGCCCAATTAAAATAACTTCTGTTTATAATGAAAAATGCCATTTCTTAAAAAAAAAAATTTGTGATAAGTCAAGCCTTGTTGTATGTCTGATACAGTCCGTACCAAGTGAAAATTCTTATTGAAATTAAATGAACTTTTTAAATTTTACTGAATACGTTTCAAGAATAGGGTAAAAAATTTTTAAGCAAATTATGAATCTAGTACATAAAAAGTATAATCTATTTTAACAGTTTGTTAAAAAATTGTTTGCTTTTGAAAGATTTATTTTAAAGCTTTCCTTCATTTTCATCTACTGATTTTTTTCTTAATTAGATACAAAACGCTTGATTGAAATTGAATTTACAAGTAAGTAGAAAATAGCCCGTCTAGGTCTTACCACACAAATTGAAATTAGTCTAATCTTATAAAAAAGAAGTAAATAGTTTCTATAAAATGTTTGAAAATTAGGTGATGATTAAAAGCAATTCGTTTATTTTTTCAAGTTCCTTTTCTTGAAACCTTTTTATCCAGCAAAATAAAGACGGAGGGAGGGGAGGAGGAGGATAGAAACTAACGTGTAAAATATATGACAAGAAAAAATGTTTTAAATATTAACTTAGTTCAAAATTATTTTCGATATGTATTTCAACTTATATAAAATGTACTACATATACAGGGTGTTGGTGAATTTGACCGACAGATTCCGAGGGGGTGATAATAGGCAGCATGTGGACGACAAATCAACATAGAACATGGGGTAGCAAACCATGTTTAGACGGAGTTGTTGTTTCTTATGCCACCTCATCTCGACTGCGTCAGATTCAGGCCCACGAAATTCATCATGGCATGGGGCTAGAGGTATGCCTGTCGTTGGCCTTAGAATTGAGCATCATTCAGGCGACAGTACGATTTAACACTGTTCCATCCCAATTTTGAGGGAGTACACTCTGGGGGAAGGATCCTCCACTGTAGCCACCGACGGCTTATACACAATATATTTCAAATGGCCCCAGAAAAAGAAATCCAAGAGATTGAAGTGCGGAGAGTGTGGAGGCAAAGGAATGGGTTCACTGCACCAAATCCACCTTTCGTAATATGTAACGTGGAGGTGGTTACGCAACGCAATCGAAAAATATGCTGGGCACCATCATACATGAACCGAACGTTCTGGCGCGCAATGGGTGATACTCCCTGCAGCAACTCCAGAAGAAGTGGGACCCCCTCAACCCTACCACGGAGCTCAAATTCCTGAATTCATTTGACCACTTGCCCCGTCTGTCTTATTGGTCTCCCGACGGTTACTGTTATGTGGTTTTCTCCGACTAAACGTGATTTGCGCCTCCATGTTCTTTAGTAGTTTGCCGACCCCGTCCTGCCTACTATCACCCTTCTGAATTTGTCGGTCGAATTTGGTAACACCCTGTCTAAAACTGGCAATTTTGTTCAATACAGATTTTGAAAGTTACAATATTTCCCTCAAATTTTAACTGTGTTTAAAAACATATTTTAGCTTAAAATCTGAATCCTTTAGTAAATAAAATATACAATATTGAAAATAGTGGATAATAATAATTGTCAATTATTTATTATTTTAATATTAAAACACATTTAAACAGAATAAGTTTAAAACTTGTTATTAAAGGACTCGATCAAATACACAAGACTTGTTTACAGTATCAAGAATCTTTGCAAACAGAAAAAAATCTGCGATAATGGAAAAAAAAATCCCAAAACCCCTTTCTCTACAATATCTATCAAGATTACGAATATCTCGATTAAGATTATTTATTTCTATTGCTATGGTAACCTATATAGTATTGGTTTAATGAAAACGTTAAACTTTTATTTCAGCTAAAATGTTCTTTTTTGTTTTAGATTTCAGAGATTTTCTTTTCATAAGAAAATTAATTTTTAAATGTATATATATGTGTATGAAAATCATAACAAAGGCTTTAATTTAATTTTAAATTGACTTTATTTTGAAATTTATCGATGCTGTAGAAACTGATAAGTACTAAACTAACATTTAAATAGATTGATATATAATAAACATTTGGTGTGGAGTCAATTAATTTTTGTATTAGTAATGCATTCTCTTAGAACACGGAAAATATTGTCAAAAATTAAGGTTGCGTACAGATCATCAAAGACAGGAATTAGTTAAAATAAGCAAACAGGAACTAAATACTCTAATGTTAGTTCTTTATCGCTTAAGAACGGTAAAATTGGTATACAATTTATAACGCTTTTTATTTTCGTTAGGCTTAACTCAGCTTCAGTAAAATCGTTACAACTTAGCTGATGTTAATATTCGGATTGCTCCAACCTGGAAAAACAAAAAGTTACTAAAAATATTTTCCGACTTACAAGTATAGTTCTAAATATTGGAAATTATAATTTTTCGCTTTGCAGATTGAGACAGTCCTAATATTGACATTACAACTTGCAAGTCTTTACTGAAGTGGTAGTTAAGCCTAACAATTAAAAAGTTATTGTTTATTAGTTTTATTGCAATTTTACTATTCTTGAACGATTAAGGATCAACAGTATACTTTAATTATTATTATCTTATTAAGTACTACTTTAAATTAATTTACCTTTTTATTACTTTTTCACCAGTTTCAAGTAAGCATTTACTGTTTAAGAACTTTAAACAACTTTATTTGTGTGCTTTATATAAAATATATCATTAAACAGTAGTTCGTTTTTGTGTGAAACCTTTCTTTTGTGTGTTTGTTGTGTGCAGTGAAGTAACTTTTACTGAAATGACTGCAGACTTCGGCAAATTTTCTTTTTGTTAACCTACTTCATAGCATTCACAGAAACAATTCTATACGCCTGCATGTTTTCTTCCTCTTCCTCTACCTCTATCACCATAAGATAGCATTAATGGGAAATGACGCCTGCAAGTTTTCTTTCTGTAGCATTATACTCTTCACGGAAAAGCTACATTTACAGAAGAACTGCTCGGCGTTTGTAGCAGTCTATTTACTTAAGAGTAAAGTAGTATTACGAAATTTTTTTGATTACTTAGTAAAAAGTTCCATATGTAACTTATTTTACTAGCTGAGAGTATCGTTTTCTTTTATTTAACATGTTCTAAGAATACTAATTAATCTGAAATCGAAACAACGAAGATAAAATTCGCGCAGATGTTTTTTTAGACTCAATATATGATTTGATGTATATGTAGAAAGAAAAAATATTCTTTCAAGCTTAACAGTAAAGTATAAATTTTTGATTACTTGTTTAAAAAATTTCCAAAAGTAACTAAATTTACTAGTTGAAAGAATCGCTTTCTTTTATTCAATACGTTCTAAGAATGCAAATTAATACAAAATCAAAACAAAGATAAAATTCGAGCAGGTGGTTTTTTTAGACTATGATTTGGTATCTTTTAAAAAAGAAAGAAAAACGTGTTCTTTTTCAAACAATGACGAAATTACACTCCATCTTATTACAGAAATTACATCTATTTCTCATATATACCTTCTTGTTCAAGAACTAATATAAATTAATGAAAACTTTCTAGGTATATAAAATGTACTCTTGTTAATTTACAAAATATAATTTGTAAGCAAAATAAATATTTATTATAAATAATTTATAATATGCTTTTTTATAACTTATAGATACAAATAAAATTCTTTTATTATTGATATTGTTTAAAAAATATAACTAAGAAAATCAACTAAAAATTTAAAACACTCTCGTGGTTTTTTTCGTTGTTTTTGTTATTTATTTTAATTCGAGAATGTATTTTAAGGATAAATATTTTATCAATTTGGAATAATAAAAAAAATACAAATCCTAATTAAAATTTTAAAAAATTCTCAAATTTTGGCTATAAAATTTTGTTTAGAGTGATCAATTTTAAATAAAATTCATTTAAAATAATGCTAAAAAATTAATGCAATTATGTTATGGTTTGTTAATATGTTTATTTTATCTTGATTTGATAATAAGCTTATAAAATTGGAAAACTTTAACATATATCTTAACGGAAAATTGGACGAATAAAATAGCGAGAAAATGCATTAATCAATATTTTTTTCCAAAGAAATATTTAATAAAATTGAAAAATCCATAAAAACTTCAAGATCTCATCGAAGTTATAATTTTATAGTTTTCTGTTCCAAATTGAACTTTCTAGAGTACACTAATAAAATAAATTAATTCAGTTATAAGGACTCCTATCTTATGTTTCTAAAAAACAAATATCAATGCCACTCAAAGAATTATACATTTTATATAGATGAATATTTCAGTAAAAAAACTCCATATTTACACAAGTTATTAGGATTAGCTTGGCCTATGATAAGTGTCATAGACTTTATTTAATGATGAGAAATTATGAGATATATACTTAATGAGTACAGGCTGTAAAAGATCAATACAAATACTTTTTCTATCTTACTAGCTCCGTGGCATATTATAAATAAGTTCGAACGTGCGTGAAGCAAGTTCTCTATTAAATAAACTGTAATGTATCGAAGGCATTTTTTATTGTTTTATATTTATATTTTTATTTATACGATCGTAACAATCAAAACTTTAAACCAGTGGTCTCCAAACTGTGGAGAACCCTGAGGCTCCACGAGATATACGCAGGGGTTCCCTAAGTCTAAATGAAAATTATAAATGTGTATACAAATGTGTATATTCATGTTCTCTATGAAGTTTGTATAACAACAAGTTTCTTAATCTCCTCCCACTCATTAAAACTGAACATTTTATGAACACATTTTATAACTTTCTTTGTAATACTTTTTAAACTTTCATTCTAATATAATAAAGGATATTTAGACATTTTTTATATGTGCCACCTACTAGATTATTGTTTGCTATCCCGGGATTCACGGAATAATTTTACACTCATTTGTTCAATGTTTTTACTACTAAATAGTTTTCTAATGGGAAATGTACATTTTACATTTCTGGAAAAAAATTTATAATGAATTGGTGGGAGAAACTTATCGATATATCAACATATTCGATGTTAAAATCTAAATATAAGCAAGAACAGCTCCTAAATGTTAAGCTGCATATTCATTCAAAATACACAGGATTTCTCATTCAGCTATAAACACATTTTAATGTCACTCAAAACAATCTATTTAAGTGAAAAATATTTTTGAACGTGAGTAGCTTCAAAACAAAATGCAAAAACAAATTAAACGCAGAATATGAAATGCGACGGCATGTGATTTCAATGAGCCTAGACTTCGGCAGTTAGTGTAAAAAAAAATTCAACTAGCAGTTAATATATATCAACCATGGGTAGGGAACATTTGGGTCACAAATTAATTTTATTATTGTGTGAGTAATTTACATCAATAATATGTTAAAAAATTTTAATAAAAAATATAGTATTTTTAAAATTGTCTTTCCCTTATGTATACCTTTAACATGCTGATATACTTAATATATTATTTAAAGAAATGTTATTCTGAGGCGGATGGGAAGGGGGTTCCCCGCAAAACACCTTATAGTTCTAAAGGTTCAATGAGTCGAAAAAGCTGGAGGAATACTCTGCCTCTTAAAACTATCCCATCTGAAAAATTACGAATGACATCAAGTAATTAGAATGATACTCTAACTGATATTTTAATTTTTAAACCTTCACATCACACTTCGCAAGGGCTTTGTTGCAATTCTATAAAATATGCCTCATCTAATTCTAAAAATAAAAAAAAAGAGTGAGTGAGAGGTAGTAAGAATGATTTTAACTACATTTACGATGCATATCACTTCTTTATTCCTTAAAATATACTCCACTATAATTCCATAAAATAATATGTATCGTTCTAATTCCGCTTAATATGTACCATCCTGAAGCCTAGTGTCTTAGTGGCAGTGTATCGCGCTTATACGCCTCAGGATCGGGATTCGAATCCCGGGCTGGACAAGGTCGACTCAGCCTTTCATCCCTTCAGTGGGTCAATAAATGAGTGCCAAGCTTGCTTCGAAACTGAACACTGGGGGTTTCGCATCAGACTGACCACTTGACAGAAATATCTGAACATGCACCCCCTCGCCTAAGGTCACGTAAAGTGAGATAGATACAGTAAGCCTTGGCCCTCATGGGATGTTACGCCATTGAGTTCAGTTATGTATTATCCTAATTCCATTTAAAATGTATTAGGATAATACATCATAAAATATGTATCATCCCAATTGCATAAAATATGTATCATTCTAATTCCCCTTTATATAATCCTAATTCTATGTAATATGTATTAGGGGGCAGTATCATAAAATATGTATCATCTTAAATCCCTAAAATATGTATTATTCTCATTCCATTTAATTCGTATCAATCTAATTTCGTTTAAAATTATCATCCAAATTCCATTTAATATGTATTATCCCAATTCTTCCTCCATGTGTATTATCCTAATTCCAAAAGATAAGTATCATCCTAATTCCATTTCATACATATCAGAGAGCATTATTTTGCGCGATGGGCCTTTGATGGAATCAGGACTTCAACACATGACTCGAATTATTTATCGACGACCAGCAAAATTATGGCTTTAACTAATGAATTAATTCCTACAAGTCTACATTTATGATAAGCAAGATGGAAATAGATTAAAAGAAAAAGAAAATTCTTTTGATTAATACAACCTGAATTTTACGAAAAGTAATCCATTGACATAGCGTTTTCTTCGGATCTTCAGCAATTAAATTGCAAATATTCAAGTTCTATTTTAGTTTAAATCCCTCAATAATAATTATAAAGTCTAATTAATAAATAATGCCGTTATATAATTTTCTGTAAAAGGAATCACCCCTGGAGAACATAAAATTGATTCCATGATTGTTTTCTGTTGTTAAATTAAAAAATAATAATTTCAGTTCTTTTCAAATAGCACTGATTATCAATTTGCATTTACTTGTTCATACCCTTTTCGTGTGTACTGTACGTAAATATGATTATGTAATCGTAGAAATTACTATTAGAGTTTAATTTTTTATCGCAAATGGCTAGATGAAATTCTTTGAAAAATAGTGGTTGATTTTTAATACAAATATTACATTATTATGAAAATCATACATGAATAGTAGGCATTAAAAACAAAAACACTAACACAACTATGGAACAAAATGTGTGTGTGCACATCACACATTGTGAGCTTTATAATTAATAAAATAAACTTAAATGTGTTTCATTAGGATACATATAAATTAATAAATAATATTTTATCACTTATAAGGCTTCGAACACATTTTCGGGTATAAACGGGGAAAAAAATACGCTACATGCATTAAAATTACGACACCAGAAAAAAAGAGAAAAGCTTTACTAATTTTACGTATACGACATAGTAGGAAAAGAGCCGGCTGGGTGGCGTGGTTGGTTTGTCACTGGTCTTCTGCACCCAAGGTTGCGGGTTCGACCCCGGCCCAAGTCGGTAGATTTTCATGATGCAGAAATTCGATAGTGGGCATGTCGTATGATTATACGGCATGTAAAAGATCCCTAGAGTGTCTGCTTGGTTTGGGTGCTCTCGGCAAAATTAAATCCTAGTACAGGTCGTACATCGTAGTACATCCTAGTACATCGTCAGAGCTCAGGTGCTTCCCTCTAGTGAAGAAACTGGGCATCAAAATTACCTGCGGTGATTGGTATCTGCTAAAATGGTGACGCGCATAAGAGAGATACCAGCTTCCGAGGAATGTACTAGATCTGAAATGTAAAACACCAATCCGCAGCCCAAATAAATGAAAAAACGTATTAGGAAGAAAGCGCAATCCAATTTATAGGCAATTTGGTTGTATAAAGGGTTTGAAATAAGTTCACACTATTTCCCCTTCTGGCAGTTAAAACGGATCCAACCCAGTTAGTTATCAATTCGAATAGGTCTTTGAGAGCAAATATATGCACAAGACATTCCATGATTCTTCAGTTCTGTATATGTATGTCCACATTTCCTCAATCATAGTGAGGTTAAAGCTCAGTGGTCGCCTAGTCCCTCAGAAATTCACAACCAGATGCTTTCAATGGGAGAAAGATCTAGAGAATATGCTTGTGAAGACAACACAGTCGAACACTGTCTGTGTCCAGGAATGTCAGGACAAGACAGGCAACATGCGCCTTACGTTACCTTGTTAAATTTGACGTTCCGAAAGCCTCAAAAATAGGGCACAGTAATTGGTTGTTCAGATTGCCTGTTCAAATTACCGAATATGAGAGCAAGAATTGACCACGTTGTGTATCCTGTGGCTGCATATGCTATTCCATTAGGTAAAGGGCACGTATGTAAGCCCCGTGCATTCTCCTCGGTGTGTCCAGATATGGATACGTGTATCATGATGTTGCACGCAGAACTTGGACTCGTCTATAAAGACGCCTTGGTGGCACTCCTGTATCCGATTTTCTCGTTGAGTGCGCCTCTATGCTACAATGTAGATGAAAGCCACAATAATGGTTGCCATACAAACAGTTTGTGCTGCTCCAGGCGCCATTGCGCTTTCTGTGCGGATAGTTCTACTGCAAACAATTCTACTTCCTGACTTAAGGACCGTGATGTGGCTGTACGATCCTGCAAAGCCCATCCGACAACATGTTTATTGATAAGGAGGTCAATTGCGTTATATATGGCCCCTCTTATTTCGTGTTTTTAGTCCTATCCTTGTTGACAGGACGTCGGAAATTCCTTAAGAAGAGGGCGTCACTAGCACCCCTAGGGTTCGTTGGACACATAAACTATTTGATTGTATTTTTCCGCGTGGGAATGTTCACCCAATCAGCAAATTAGTCGCATTAGAAGAAAATAGATCGGCACAATAATATTGGTGTGACGCGGTGGAGTTTATAATGGGCCACACTTGAAAATCACGGCAGAGATAACTAGACAGAGTGGGAAAAAACAAACTGGAAAGAAGTATAGAGCCCAGGATCACTAAGTCTCTCGTCTTTCAGATAAGTGGTTTTATTTTGTGTATTTTCTTATTGCTCTTAAGTTCATAAATAAATTAAATTTTATTAAATTCTAAAAGTAGAGTCTTATTTCATAGAAATATTAATAATAATAATGATGCGAATGTAATTAAGATGAACCTGGATTTAAAGTTAAATAACCTCGCATCATTATCATTTCGGATGTCAACGGTAGCAGGTTATTAAGATCCTGCGTGGAATTCAGCATGATTTTCCTTAACCCATCGATCCCATATTTTCGTGGCAATCATTAGATTTCAACAAATAGCTCGCAATAGCCATTGTAGTTCGAGCAGCAAGATCGGGTAAACCACGTTCTTGAGAGTTCACTATCCTACAGCTATAAATACCGATACATGCTAGTTGCCATTTCCTTTTACACGAAGCATAATACGATTTTCTTGCAACAGCCAGCATTAATTGAAATGCAGTTTTTAAATGAGAAACCCGCTGCGTAACTATCCCTTTATAGAGAATTTGAGATACTGTTTACCCTCTTGAGTGGTTTTATAACTCTTTAAATGCTAATTATGTGCATATCCCAGCATCTTTATCTTTTCATGCGAATTTGACACTTACATTACCCCTCCTTCATGGTTAGGGTTTGCAGCCCCGGGATGCCAGTGTTTGACATAACTAATCCCGGGATTTATTTTTGTCTAAATTATATTTCAAAATTTTATTCTCATTAAAACTTTCTAAGAGTTCAGTTCTTACGAATTTATATTTTTGTTTATGAAATATGTACGAAGAATTTTTTTGTGCAATTATAAGTGATATAAGTAAAAAAAATATGCAGCTCTCATTTCTCGTATGGGAGAACGCCGTACAGATCTAAGTGGCTCACTGCAATACTTGCATAATATAAACAACATCTCAAGAATGGATTTCTTCAATTAAAGGCCGTTAATTAATAGCGGACCTGCTTGAAAGATTTGAGACACTTCCAATTCCATTGCATTACTAACAGCTCATTCAATTGATCTTCTATTTCAAATAAGGTAACACTTGAAATTGATTCACATTCTGATTCAATAACTGGATCAATTTATACACAAAAAACCATTAAGTCTAGCAGAAGAACGAGATAAAGTTATATATCAAAGAGGTATATGCACCAATGCAGTCTATTAGATTTGAGACTGTCATCAAAAATTCAAAAAGAAATGTCTCTTTCTTGAAAATGGAGGGTGACTTTGTGAATACATGAAAAGAACATGCTCCTATTTAATGATAGTACCAACTATATAGTATACAGTCCGAACAAACGTTTTCTTCGGCAGGACAATTTGTAACAAAAATAAGAAGCCGTTTGAACGATTAAACGCTGGACGATCTGTGTTTTTTAAAAGCTTATTTACAAATCACAAGAAATGAAGAAATTTTTTTTTTTAAATTTCATTGTATACTATTCTTATTTGTTTTTATGATGAATCAAGTTTTTTTAAAATTTGTTTCAATAATACTAATATGAAACCAATTTTTAGTTATATTTTCATTTTTATTATACAATCTCAACTATTCTAATGTGTAAGTATTTTTAATTAATAGTCCAATCCTAATCCCAGGATTTGGATAATGTAATCCCGAAATCCCGGGATTGAAAATATAACACGGGATTGCAAACGTTATTCATGGTATTGCAGTTTTATTGCAGAAGAGTATAATATTAATACAATCTTATAAAAAATGTCACAAAAGGTAAAATTTAAAGATACAAATCATAACAAAATCGAAATGAAACAAACCAAAAACATTTAAAACAAAACATCAATATCGAAGATTAATATTTTTGCAGACATAATAAGTCATAATTTTTTTTGTTCTTCACACAATGAAACTGTATTACATTCTCGGCTTTCCAAAATAAAATATTGCACGTCTACAGTAAAAAAAACCCTACGAAAGTTAGCTTTCGTTGTAGCCAACGCCCCTTTGTAAAATATTACTATTTCGCATGTTCTCATTGTAATTTCTCTAATACCCCTCATAAGTAATATCGTCTTTGGATTTTTCGAATACTGTAATACCTCGACTTACGTGAATTCGGAGTTACGAGATTTTCAAATCTTGTCGAGTCGTCTTTTTTTTTTAATCCTCACCCATCACTGAAACTTAGGCGAACAGTAGAGACGTTCAAGAACTGGTATATTCATATAATCAGGAGCTGCCAATAGATGAGCTCACCGAAATGCAAGAGCAAGACATTGAAGAACTCGAGTCTTTAAACCCAATTCAATCAAAAGATCGAATGACAGTTGGTAATTTGACAGAAGGCCTCAGTTTAATTGAAAAAGTATACAATTTTTATAAAATACATATTCCAACGAAGAGCGTATTTTTTCGACATAACAAGGAATAAAAAAAAATGTATTAGCATCCTAATGAGGAAATTTTGCTGGGAAAAAAATCATGGAGTCGGCAGACTACTTGTTAGATTTTATGAAACTTACATCAAAATAACTTTGGCTTGCGATTTTGTATTTGTACTACCTAAGATTTTATTGAACATTTTTTTTTTCTAAATTATTATTTTCTTTTGTCTCTAGCCCCGACGAAAAATAATTTATATGTATGTACTTGTATATCAGAAACTATACCCCGATTTACGCGGTTATAATTCAGTCTCATCTAACGCGAAAGTTCGGGGTGTTACTGTAGTTTATATTTTGATTTTTTTCCCTTTCACACTGTAAGGTTAGCCTTACTCCTCAACTGAATATATAAGGCGTTCTCATCTTAATACGGCCGCAGTAGCCTAGTGATCAAGGTAACGGACTCGTGGATGGCGTGTCATGAGTTGGAGCCTAGTACCACTGAAGACCCGCCGCTTAGGGGAGTGATGCACGTTAAATCTCCCGAGTGCTCAAATGTCCTCCCGTTGGTGCGGTGTGGTAGTTAGGAGTAGGGGTGCCAGCTCATGTATCATCTTCGTCACTAGACCGTGGTTTAAAATTACGAGGTCCGTCACCAAAAGCCCTCATGTAGCTGAACAGTGCTACGTTAATATTAATTCGCTCGTCATCTCAATATAAAAACAAAGGGAACTTTACCAAAAAGGGAGGACAGAAAACGGTAACGAACTTTGGAGGGAGACGAAAATGTATCTGAATACTAGTGCTAATCTATAAAGGTCTATTAATTATGCGTATCTGTATAAGTGGGTGTGCTGTGTGGCTGTTTCATGTGGAAGTCCAAATAAAAAGATGGCCTCAAAAATTCTTGGATTTGTTTGTTTCGTGACTAGTGAATGAGCTCGTTGCACAATATCGAACCTAAAGACTAGAACTCATATTAATAGTGATCAAGCATTATTATTCCAAAAATTGAATCATATTTCAAATATTCATATAATAATGAATAGGGTGAGTGAGTGAATATTAAAGTCGCATTGTTCAGCTACACGATTGCTTTTGGCGACAGACTTCGTAATTTTGAATCATGCTCAAGTGACAAGGATGACACCTGAGCTGACACCCCTTCTCCTAACTACCACACTACACTAACGGGAGGACGTTTAAGCTTTAGACAGATTTAAAGAGCATCGCTCCCCTACACTGCGGGTCTTTAGTGGTGCTGAGCTCGAACTTATGACACGCCAGCCACGATCCGATACCGTGACCAGTAGGCTACCGCGGCCTAACGAATAGGGCGATACATACGACTTTTAATAATATTAGTGTTCAAAAATTCATATTAAATGATGTATCAATTTAAATGATGCATTTTTATAAATGATACGTTTTTAACTGGTACTTATTTTAACCAGCCACATTGAATAACTTTTTTGGGCGTACTTTGGTACACTGAAATATCAAAATAGCTCACAATATTTTTGTAAAAAAAAGTAATACTATTAATTTAATTAAAGTGGTATATATATTTAGAGAATTTAAATAATATTAAGTTCTTTTGTAAGGTTGTTTAGGGCAGTTTTATATATCGCTTCAGTAATTATGTCATTTTATGTAAAAGTTATTATTATGACTTTAGAAATTACTTTAAATAACGCCAAAATTATACATGATTATGTAAAATTGTATATCAAGTGATTGATTTGATTTGATTTTAATTCATATCACACTTAAAAATCAACACGAAGCTTATTGGCGATGGACCTCGTAATTTTGCTCCAAGGTTAGTGACGAGGACGATACCTGAGCTGGCACTCCACTATGAAAACTTCCATATCATGCAACGTGGAGGACCTTGAGCTTTGACGGTGGGTTTTTAGTGGCACTTGGACTTGAGCCCGAGATCCGACAAAGCCAGCCACGAGTTCGTGACCATGACCTTTCTGCTTCCGAAGCAGATGCATAAAAAGAAATTGGCATATAATGTGTTTTATCTCCTTTTTAAAAACAAATTTTTAGACAAATATATTATGATTAATAAATATCAATCAATTTGATTCTGAAAAGGTAATTATTAAAACCTTTAAATTGATAAAATTAAATTTTTTTCCCCATTAATTTTTTTCCGTATATTAACGATAAAAATTATTTATATTTTAAATCTCTTGCAACTACTATTTTTCGAAATATTTATGAAAATATCATAACCGCATGAATAACTTGCAACTATTTTATATCCTTTTTTTAAAATTCTAAGTATGTTTATTTCTTTACATTTATTTTTAATACTATAGACATTTCCAGCATTTAATTCGTTTCCATGGCAACCGTTTCTCCTCTTCAGCCCATCCGGTCCGCTTATAAAACATATTCTGAGCGTTAGAAAAATTCCCCTTGGCGATCGCTTGGCGACATCAAACTCATTTTGGCGTGAAACTCCAGCAACCCTCACCGGCGATGCGGCTGTGTAACAAAGCAGTCAACCAACTGTCAAGCCACAGAGCAGACCGTCTCGATTCTTACAGCTCTATCTCTACTTAATTGTTTAGTACGCCATGGGGGATACTAAAACAGACGATAACAAGGCTGCAGAAAATAATGTCAACCAAAATGCAGAAGAGACCCCTGCGCCCACCCCTAAAGAAATTCGGGCTATCGTCCTAACCGGCTTCGGAGGGTTGAAGGCAGTAAAAGTCATGAAAAAACCGGAACCATCTGCCCCAGTTGAAGAGAAGTTCTCATACGGGTCAAAGCATGGTACGTATTTATGTGTTTTAAATGCGCAATTTTGAGATGAAATGTGTTAAAAAGTCTTTTGTTCTTTGTAGACTATCATTTGGTTGGCTGGTTTGAAATGTCAGAAGGGATTTTGTGGTGTTTAAAGTCCACCATCTGTTAGATGAAAATCACGGCAGTGTAGCGAGTCCATATGTCAGAGTGACATTGCTGTTTAAACAGTTGCTGAGGTTTTGTTTTTAATAGATAATTGACTAAAATGATGTTTAATTCTGATTTTTCCAGTTGAAAGATTGATATATTGTTATATAAATGGTGTAGATGTTTTTGAATAGTATACGTCATAGCGCTGGATGTTAAGTCAGACACTGAATCTCTGATATTAGTTTCCTGAATAAAATGAAATAATATTGTTTAAAGTTCATTTTTCATATTATTTGAGTTTGTTGAAAATGAATTAAGAATTATAATCTTAAAGAGGGATTATATAGAAAGGATTCGTAAATTAGAGTATTTAGAACAGCTACATCTGACTTGAAAGTTATTTAAAATTTTTACTTCATTGCTGAAAGCGAAGAACATTTAGCAGAATTTTTAAATATAATTGTAAAAAATTAATTTTTAAAATATTTTTTTTCTGAATTGGTGTTGGAATATTATGTATGATATGCGCATTATAAAGAATCTTGCAAAATGCATTTACCTTAAAATCGAAAAAGAATTTTTGTTATATTTGCTACTAAAAAGAAATTGTTATATTACAGACTACAAATTTTTTTTAATAAAATCAAATATGCGTGTGTGGAGAATTATCAAATCTATACATTTCATCTCAACATTCGAAAAAAAAAGGTAATTCAGAGTAATAGCTATTAGCAATACATTTAAGTAAATTATGTTTAAATTTGTTGTCTAATATATAAAATGACATTTTAAAATTATTTGTATTTTTTTGTATTTTAACCTTTGTTGGAATTTAAACTAATAATAGAATATTTATTTGCATGATGAATAAAACTTTCATTCTTTATACAAAATTATCATGAAAAACTTATTAGTGTAGTAAAAATCATAAGAATATAATTATTACTTGAAATCGAATAATTAGATTGAAGATATAATTTAGAGGTACATGATTAATTTGCGCTTCCATGTGTCAATTTTTGTAACAAAATTAGTAATCATTTTTCTATTAATAATCAATGAAAATGTTTGAATTGTTTTACTTTAATATATTTTAGCCATCTTAAAGAATACTAATCCTAAGACTTACCGGTAAATTTGTGTAAACAAACATAAATTGCAGATAGGAATGCAATTTAAAAAGTGCAATGAAAGTTAATTAAATTTTACATTTTTAAAATTTTATATCATGAAATTATCAAAACAGCTTTATGAATTCTTTCCACATATGTTTTTATATAAACTTTTCGGAGGCTGTTTTTTTAGTCTTCTTTAGTAATATTTAAAATAAATTATGTGTAGAAGAAGTTATGAAATAATTGTTTTAATGCCAAGATTCTTTTTTTTTCTATTTACGGTATTTGTGCAGATAAAAAAATTACAATTTCAATAGAACTAAATTTCTAATTAATAAGAATTTTTTTATAAAAAAAGAATTTGAATTAATAAAAAAAACTAGATAAAATTAAATATTGAGCAATAAATCAATTAATACGTACTCGTAAATTAGAATTTAATTGCTGAAATAATTCGAATATCTGAAAATTGATTAGTGACATTTTCTACAATCTCCTAAGAGTGAAAATACAAACTAGTCTGATACTTAAAAAAAAGAAATGCATCCCATTATTTAATCGAAAAAATAATAAAATAAACGATACATTAAAATTGATTTCCAATAATCAATATTTTAATGACAGTAGGATAAAAAATATATCGTTCACTTCTTTACGTAAGAAAAATTTATTTTTCTTTTCTTTGGCATCTTAAATCGCTTCATTTCGTATCTTTTTTCCTAGTTGAGAAATATCATCCAACTTGAATTTGTTTATTTTTTCTTCGAAAATAATTAAAGGAATAATTTAAGTTTTTTGAAAAAATTACAAAAATATTTCATATAATGTAAATAAGTGAATGAATAAATAAATTAAGCTTATAATTATTCTTTCAATAAAATGTTCGGTATTTCATAGAATTAAAGTGAATGTTATGTATTTCATAGAATTAAAGTGTTTTCAGTTTACGCTATCTTTTCATAGATGTAAATATGCATTAATTTCAGAATAAGAAGATCAAATGGCAATGCGATATTTAAAGTCTACTTTGTAAAGTAAATTCTAATTAATATATTTAGCTTTTATTTTTTCTTGGAATTAAAATTTTCTTCCAAAACTTTATTTCTAAATACACCTTTTGTATTTTTTTTTATTTCGAATAATTTTTGTCTTGTACAATATTTTATTTAAAAAATTCTCACCATTGATAAAATAAAATCAATATTCTCAAAGTTCTGAAGAATTAAAATGATTAACAATACACACATACCCATACACACAGTTACAATTTTTTTAAATCATGGATAAATATTGTTATCTTAATTTGTGCATCAACAGAAATTTAACAAAAGATTTTCCGAAAATGGAGCATGTTTGAAAATTAATTCAGCAATCATTTTACCAATATTTTTGTTATTATGTTTTTAAACTATTTTTTATTATTGTACTTTTTTATTAATTTTTTTATTAATATGAACATGAGTTTAGAAATCTTTGCTCGAAATTAAATTTGCGAAAGGTACAATCGAATACCATGTTAAATATATGCTTCAAGGTTCAGAAATATTCATTAAACCTCATTAAATTTGAGAAATTATTTTTTAATTATTTGATAACTATACTAATTGGTAGGGGGTTTGCATACGTCTCATGTTATCTTAACCCTTATTGTGTATATTTAGTTCATT
>BMAO01024635.1:0-35440 GCA_019973975.1 Trichonephila clavata
ACTTTATTTTTACCTATTTTCCTCCACTTCTTATACCTCAATACGTCTACGAGTGATACGTACTGGTTACGAGATGGTGTTCAACCTCACTCAAAAATAGCTCTTGTCAGAGCTCGGACACAGACCCCTGTGTCATCTTTTGGAATGCAAATGGCCATTATAACGTCGTTTTTACAACTGAAACGAAACGTTGCACTTCCCTACGTGGAACACTTTTTTTATTACTGAGACAGGATCAGCAAATGAAATACATGAGTTCTATGAAATTTACGGCTACAATTATACCACTCTGAAGCGCTGAAGAGAGGTGGCCTTTGGGATTTTTCTTGGCTCAATGAAGACGCTCACATTGAAATCCTACAAGAGATGTGGAAGACACCGATAGGTTGGAGGCTGTTTCAGTTAATATCTAGAAATAACGCCAGCGCTTTAGTGTTATAGGTTTGTACAACCCACCTGGAAATATATGCTCCTATGAAATTATTGAAAAAACTATGCATCAAAAAGTATAATTATAGGGGACATTTATAATCTATTACCTGGATGTGCCTACCGAAGACAAACTGTTTCTGTGAAATACCCTGAGGAAATGATAATCTCCTGGAGATTAACGGGTCAGAGGGGTGTTAACAATTTTTTTTTTCGAATTTTCGAAAAAAATATATCTTGCTCTTCATTTTTTTCTGAATATTTTGATACTAACCACGTGACAATACTCTAAAAACTTCGAAAGTTATTCAAAAAATTGCAAACAGCAATTTAGTCATAACAACTTTTAAATGGACACATGCAACGCCCATTTATTTTTAAATTTATGCATACCTTTCATTTTTCTGTTTTTAATAAGCCTCATGAAATATTTTAAGCGCTTGAGTTCATCAGAAGGAAGCCTGCAACTCAACACATTCATTCTGCTGTGTTTTGATTCTGTTGTGTTTACTTTAGCACACGTTTTTTTAAAACGCTTATCTAAAGCGAAGATATTTGTTGTTTTATTCTGAAAAGCTCATTGGGCAATCGCCCCAAGAAAAGATTTTGAGGAAATAAATATTTAAAGGTAAATGACTCACATGTTACAGATATGAAAGATACGAGGAAGTGTGTAGAAATGAAAAGTACAAGTAAGTGTGCCGAAATGAAAAATGCTTCTAGTAAAAAACTTTCAGGAATTCTTACTTCATTAAAGTCAAATCTTGTTAAGATAAGTGAAAACTTCAAAGAATATCGTATTTTTGATTTTATTTAAACCTTTAGCTCTATTTTGTCAGTATCATGCTGTTTAAAATGTCATAAACCATTAACAATTAATGAAAAATCCACTCGTGGTTTATGTTCGAATTTTGAAATACATTGTAAAAAATGTGGGAGTATTTGTACTTTTTCAAGCTGTGAAAACATTGGGAATAAAAATAATGCTCCAGAAATTAACAGAAGATCTATTTTAGCAATGGGATGCATAGGTCAAGGTTTAGAGTCATTAAAAACCTTTTGTTCTGTAATGAGTCTTCCTAATCCTGTTGAACAAAAATCATATGATGTTATTAATAATAAACTTTCACTTGTTATGAAGGAAGTCGCCGAGAAGAAAGCATGAACAGGGCAGCTGTCGAAGAAAATTTTTCACCTGATAACATTTTAACGGTAAGTGGTGATGGGACCTGGAAGACGAGAGGACATTCATCGTTGATTGGAGTATGTACTCCAATGGGGCCGAAACAGGTAAGGTTTTGGATAGGGAAGTGTTGTCCTCATTTTGCAAATGAAGCGACAGTTGTAAAGGGGTAAAGTTTAGTATCAAGTACAATAAATGGCAAAGAGCGCATAAGATTTCACGTAGAAAAAATTATTCTGGTTCTGCTGGTAAGATGGAGGTTGACGGTATGTTGAGGATTTTTAATCGATCAGAAAAGCTTCACAACCTGAAATATTCGAACTACATAGGAGATGGCGACACAAAAACATTCAATGCCCTTTCTGAAAACAATCCATACGGCGCTGACCATCTTATTCAGAAAATAGAATGTGTAGGGCCATGTGCAAAAGAGAATGGATACAAGACTTAGGAAGCTTAAATTAGTATATGGTAAGAATAAATTATTTGATGGTAAAACTATAGGCGGTAAAGGTAGGTTAACTGATAGTTTAATTGATAAGCTTGCGCATTACTATGGTAATGCTATTCGATGCAATTCTACTTGTGTAAAGGAAATGCGGAAAGCCATTTGGGCTGTTTGGGGTCATTCTTGCAGCACCGATGATGAACCGATGCACTGATTTTGTCCTACAAATCCAAATACATAGTGTAAGTATAATGCCGCAATTAATAATAATTTACAAAATTATAAACACAAACCCTCAGTTGCGAAAGCTGTTCGAGATGTAATTAAGCCTGTATTTGCAGACTTATCTCATCTGGCACTCCTGAAGAAATGCTTAGGAAGTAAGACACAGAATCCTAATGAAAGTTTAAATTCATTAATCTGGAAGTTTTGTCCGAAGACGATTGATTCTAGCCTTCAGATTGCAGAGATTGCTGCAAATCTAGCAACCAGCATTTTTAATGATGGAAATCAAATACTTATTACTATTTTAGAGAAATTTGGCTTAAAAATTAACAAAAATGTTTGTGTGTCCCTGGCTGAACGTGACAATCGTCGAAACTTTACGTCAAGAAAGAGGAGCTCAACGTCATCGTTTAAAGCTCGCAGAGAAAAAAATTAAAAAGAGTACAGAAATTGAGCTGTTTGAGCAACAGGAAGGCATATCCTATGATCCTGGAGCATTTTAGCATGTAAGTTTTAAAATTTATTTTCTCAAATTCAATTTAAAACTTTAAAGCCTTTTTTCTCAGTTTGTGTTTTTTTCACTTACGCGCATTGCGTTTCAAAAACTATCATACTTAGATGCATAAAACTTTACAGAATTATAAACTCTTTATAATCTTTAAATCCTAGCTATTTATAGTATTATATATTTGTAATTTTTTGAAAAATTTCAAAAACATTAAATTTTTTGAAAAAAATTTTAAAAATGTACTTTTTTTATTTTTTAAAAATATTATTTTTTATTCTTTTTATATCTAATCGCTACCATCTAATAAGGATATATTTGACTTTATAAATCAACTTATTGCTAGTAATTAGAATTATTATTTCAGAAAATATCATGCGCGTCGTAAAACTTACTATTTGTTTCTTACAAAAAATTTTCTTATATTTATGTGCTTATTATTTTTAAAATTATGATTATATTTTAGACATTTTATACTTTTTTGAAACTTTATTCCTTTATAAAAAATGTGTAAAAGAATCAAATTATTTCATTTTAACCTCAAAGAATTATTTCAAGTCGAAAATTGTTCATATTTTGTGCTCTCGAAACATTTTTAACGCCCCCTGAGACCCTTAAAAGAACTTAGCAAACGTTTCTGTTCTACGGGGGATATCTGTCGGGTACCAAACTTGAACTGACGCATCCTCAAATGTGTGCCAAGACTAAAGGCACTCTGATAGATGACGCTGGATGCTACGGCCACGGAGCCTTATTAATTAATACAGTGATCTCTAGAATAGCCTATAGAAATGCACGTGCTCCAAGGTAGAACTAGAAGATGTTAGACTGGTCTAGATACAGGGAATTTACTGACCCTTTGCCAACCAGGGATATTGTTACTGACTCGAAAGAAGAAACTGTGAACGCTTTAAACTCGGCTATCTTGATTGCGCTCCTTGAACAATCCAACGAGATCCCGTAAATTAGTACAGAACCTTTTGAAATAAAACTCTGGCCATTCTACAAAAGAACAGATACGCAGCCAGTTGCAAAGCAGAAAGAAATGGATTGACGTCTGAATTGATATCGTTTAGAATTTTCCAGATAGAATTATATGAGAAATAAAGAAATCTAAGAGGTCTGCTTTTAAGATCGCTCTACGGAAGCTGATCTATAGACAGGTAGTGGAAGCCGTCTTGAAAACAAGGCCGAATGCTCTTGGGGAATTGAATGTACGAGACGAGAGTAGCTAGGGTGTCCTAAGACCACCTTAAATGGAAACAACTTATCCATTAAAGCCCAGTTCTTTTCATAATGACTTTTTTTCAGGCCTTCTGTTTTACCTTCTGGAGAGCCTACGTTTCTAAGCGATTCTTCTTCTGGAGATCAACATACGAGATAGAACGAAAATGTTTCAAAGGATTCTAGAAAACCAAAACAAACGGAAGTACTGGGCAGCAAGTTGCGCGTAGAAGTATACGAAAAATCAAAATATCTGCAACACTTGATTATTCATATATTTCTGTAGATGCAGCGATGTTCCACATGGGGCATCTGAAAAGTATAATTGGAGCAATTTTAAGACGCATAGAACTTTGTTGGAATTTCCCGCATCCCGACAGCTTTATTTTTACCTATTTTCCTCCACTTCTTATACCTCAATACGTCTACCATGTATTATATCGGTACTGAGAATCATCAATAATTATTTGTTATACATGCCGTGACGAAGACAGCGCAAATTCTTCCGTAGCAGAAGAATACTCATAAGTTCGCATTAATAATTTATACTTATATGAAAAGTATAAATAATTAATATAAGTAGTTATAGTATTCTCTATAGCATAAACTACGTATTTCACGTGCTCAAATGTGGCAAGGTATTCAAAAAAGGTGTTTATGAGGAACAAATATCTGTTCGACCATCGTTTCCGGGAGAAGCGATTCCTTTAACGGAAAACGTTTTTAAGAAAGTTTGAATGTTAAAGGTTTCGGACGTCTGTAAAAAAATATGAAAGCAGCAAATTCTACAGTCACAAAAATTTTACTACCTAGAGAAAATTTTACTACCTACTACGAAACTACCTAGTGAGACACATTGTCGAATCAGGCAAATACTACCTATTCGTCAAGGCAGTTGACATATTAGGTAGAGAAGTAATCTACAATGATACAGTTTGCATTGTTTTTCAATGATTCAAGCTTCGAATGATAAGTTTTCAGTACATATAATTAAAAATGTCATACTATAAATATTTAAAATGTTTATATATTGTATTCCAAAGAATCAATGTGAATGCTCAGGTAGTTTTATGATTTTTAAACAATATTTTTTTTTTTTTTGTACAATGAAACATTTCACTTTGTATTGTCTAATCTAAAACACCTATTTTGCTAAAACTATTTCTTTGATATATGCAAAATGCCTTTTCAATTCTTCGTAAGAATAAATGAATATAAATTAATCATAAATTTTCAAACTTTGTGTTCTTTTTTTTTTTCGGTTTTCAAATTCGAAGATAAGTTTGTTCCTTATGGGAAAGTTTCTCGAAAAAAATAATACTCACAAAAAAAACAAAAAAAATGGGTGTTAGTAGTCATAGTGCTAAATACCAACATACAATGGTCGAATGGAAATATAGTCTACTACTAGTGAAAATTATCCGGCATCACGAGTATATCTAAAAAGCTATGGCTGAAACCTTTCAAGAGAGAAAAGGATGAAATCCCACACTTCAAATTAATCTCTCAAATTTCATCTTCACGCTCTCAACTTTGTACCTCCAACATACAATGAATGGCATGCACTTTCCAATGCACAACTGAACTCTTAATTCTTTTGTGATTCTGCAAAGAGGATGTACAAGAAGCCCGTGTCAAGCCAAGATTATTCAAATGCTGTAAATTCCGAATAGAGAATCAAATTTTCAGCTTTAATTTTCGAGATCTGAAAATATTCTCAGCTTTTCTAGAGCTTCAAGTGAGAGATAATATTGGGGGATAGAAATTCATATGCAGAACCGTCGACAATTTAAAATGTAGAGGAATATATTGGTATTTACCCGTATTTTAATCTCTTTGGGAAAGCAATGGTTACGGTTGTTACATGTTTTATATTGGTACTGAGAATCGTCAATGATGATTTGTTATACATGCCGGGACAAAGACAGCGCAAATTCTTCCATACCAGAAGAATCCTCTTAAATTCGCATTAAAAATTTGTACTTATATTAAAGGTATAAATAATTAATATAAGTAGTTATAGTATTCTCTATAGCATAAACTACGTATTTCACGTGCTCAAATGTGGCAAGGAATTCAAAAAAGGGTGTCTACGAGGAACAAATATCTGTTCGACCATCGGTTCCGGGAGAAGCGATTCCTTTAACGGAAAACGCTTTTAAGAAAGTTTGAATGTTGAAGGTTTCGGACGTCTGCGAAATGTTTTCTTAATTCCGCAAATTCTACAATCACAAAAGTTTTACGCATCACTTAAAGTATGACGAGGTTTCTACAGAATATGAAGATAAAATGTTTCCGAAGGACGCAAAATGGTCTTGGGTTATTTCCGCCTTAACAGCATAAAAGACTGGTCGAGTTTTTAATTTTGATATGTGAATTGGAAAGCCAGCGCTTAGCTAGAAATGTCACCAAATTTCCTTTTGACTTACACAGCTGAATGGCGCTTGCTAAAATGGGTGCACCAAAATTAGTGCAAGAAGTGAATTTACCACCATTTTTCCAGTAAATTTTATCAACCATGGAAAAAGAACCTTTGGCAACTTAAAGTTTAGGAGCGTTACACGGTACAGCTACATGTTTCCGTTATTGCACAATAGGTCGAAAATAATGAAACTTAGGCGGCCGCTGTTCAAAAATGTTAAACCATATATGGTCAAAATATTGTTTTAACCTCGTCAACTGAGAAAAGATTAATTAAAAAATTTGGGGAGGCTGGATCATTTGAAAAGGTTAAATCCACTTGTCGTCCGAAAAATAGCATTTCCATATCAGCATCGTAGTGAGAATGTTGGTGAAAACCCCGGAACATCGATAACGTATATGTTTATTAATAATAGATTACATTAATAACATAATTTGTTACATGAGTTTTACTTCTTGTCATACGTCGATTTTTAAAGATCCAAAAGCCTATTGGTGAGGCTGTTTATGCTTACAAAGAGGAACCAGACTTAATAATAAGCGTCTCTTTGTAGAGGATAGTACTACATCTGCAAAATGCGAATCTACCCATGACATGTCTAGTGAGACACATTGTCGAACCAGGCAAATACTACCTATGCGTCACGGCTGTGGACACATTAAGTAGAGAAGGAATCTACAATGATACAGTTTGCATTGTTTTTCAATGACTCAAGCCTCGAATAATAAGTTGTTCAGTATATATAATGAAAAATGTCATACTATAAACATTTAAAATGTTTATATATTGTATTCCACCGAATCAATGTGAATGATTAGGTAGTTTTGTGCCTTTTAAGCAATTCTTTTGTTTTGTGCAATGAAATATTTCACTTTGTATTGTCTAATCTCAAACACCTATCTTGCTAAAAACATTTTTCTTTGATATGTGTGGAATGGCTTTTCAATTCTTAGTATGATTAAATGAATATAAAATAATCATAAATTTTCAAACTTAGTGTCCTTTTTTTTCAGTTTTCAAATTCGACGATAACTTAATTTGTTATAGGAAAGTTTCTGAAAAGAGATAATACCCACAAAAAAACAAATAGGCGTTAGTAGTCATAGTGCTAAATACCAACATACAATGGTCGAATGGAAATGTAGACAACTTCTAGTGAAAATTACCCGGCATCTCGAGTATATCTACAAAAATATGGCTGAAGCCTTTCAAGAGACAAAAGGATGAAATCCCACACTTCAAATTAATCTCTCAAATTTCATCTTCACTCTCTCAACTTCGTACCTCCAACATACAATAGCATGCACTTTCCAATGCACAACTGAACTCTTAGCTCTTTTGTCATTCTGCAAAGAGGATATACAAGAAGCCCGTGTCAAGCCAAGATTATTCAAATGCTGTAAATACCGAATAGAGAATCACACTTTCACCTTTAATTTCCGATATCTGAAGATATTCACAGCTTTTCTAGAGCTTCAAGGGAGAGATTATATTGGGGAATAGAGATCCATATGCAATACCGTCCACAATTTAAAATGTAGAGGAATAAATTGGTATTTACCCGTATTTTAATCTCTTTGGAATAGCAATGGTTACTATGGTTATATGTATAATATCGATACTGAGTATCGTCAATAATGATTTGTTATTCACATCTTGGCGAAGGCAGCGCAAATTCTTCGTCGGGTTTTTAAGTTTGTTATGTGAACTGGAGAGCCAGCGCTGAGCGAGAAACCATCACTAAATTTCCTTTATATTTACACAGCCTAATTACGCTTGCTATAATGGTTGCACAAAAATTAGTGCAGGAACTTACTGCCGTTTTTGCAGTAAATTTGTGGCAATGCTGAAAAAAGAACCATTGGCATCTTAAAGTTTAAGGTTAGTAAAAATGGAGCGTTGTACAATACAACTCTCTCCTTTCGTTTATCAGAACAGACCCTCTAGATCGTCTGATTAAACACCTGTATTTTTCTTATAATGGTGTTATTTGAAGTCAAAAGTCTATGTCAAATAGCCACAATCACACGTGCTTTACAAGAGAGAAATTAAACTCTGCACAGATGTCTAATTTCCTCTTTAAATTCAGAGCCACAATTGTCTAGAAAGGTTCTTGAAAATGTCAGCAAAGGAGTGCGTATGTTTTAGCAAAGACTTGGAGGTCATTTTCCCATTGTGTTATTCCTTACATAACCCTATTATTTGTACTTTACGTTTCAATAAAAAAATTATTATTTAAAGAACAATGTCTTTTTTTTTAATTCAAATTTTGCATTAGATTTGGTACACCTTGTATTCTACCTTCAAAATACTTTTGTAACCTTTTGCACATTTTTTGCTTTTTCGCTGAATTCTAGGAAATAACGTTCTCGTTATTCTTGTTGGAAACAAAAGAAAATTTGCTGAAGAACGTGAAGTTTCAGAAGAGGATGTAAGAAAAGCAATCGGGGATGTTGTTATCGGTCCTGAAAGTACATTTAGATCAGCACAACTAAAAATGTTTCTCATATTTTTCAAGAATTAGTACAGATTATTTTCACCTTATAGCGAAACCCTCTTCTATTATAGATCCCTAACGGACTCTGATATGTTAAGCATTTTTCTGTCGTATCTACCCTATAAGTTAAGTAAAGTTTCAAATAACTGACCTACTTCAATTTCTCCCATTGTAAAAACTAAAAACATTCATTCAAATGTTGTGACAGTTTCGTCAAGTGTTTAAATTTTCACATTTAAGGATAATCAAATATGAATTTTTGCTAGAGAGGACATTGACAATGACCATCTGGACAGGAAAATTATATATAGAGGAATTGGGCGATATGATCTCGGGGTTGTTTGTCAATAACGGCAATGGTTTTCCAATAATGACAACGGTTTACCAATAACAACAATAGTTTGCCAATAACGACATAATAAAAAGCCTCTAGGATCGAGTTCAAGGAAGCGAAAAATGGGTCGGAATCAAGCGCATTACAATACTTTTCTTTCCACTTTTGAGCCTGATCTGTCTTTACTCAAAACTTTTTCCAAACGGAGATTCCATTTTAACTCGATTTACTCATATATACTATGTTTACTAGCACAAATTGGTAATACTCGCCTTTTTCTGACTTCAAATTAATTTTCACATGTAGAATTTCTGGATCATTTGCCTGGTACCAGTCCAAACAATGGTTTGATAATCAGGACTTGTAATAAGTTTGTAAAACTTCACGCAAAAGGCACCCAAAATAAACCAAAATTTAATTATACAGCTACCCACAAGGTTTTGTAATAACTTTTGAAGCATAACCTTGCTGAATCAGATGCCCGATACAAAACAAAATACAAACAGGCTCGATCAAATAATGCTTTACCAGCCTCCTAATCAGAGATGCATGGGTCGAATTCAAGCTCCTTACAACACTTTTCCTTTCACTTTAGATACGGATCTGTCACAACCAGACGAAAATGATGATATACAAATAGTTGAAGCAATAATAAAAAAAGACCCTCGGAAAATTTTAATGTAAATATAACAGAAGACAGTAGAGTTCGATAGTCACAACGTGAACAGTAAATAAACGCCAATATCAGGGGTAGGTTTTTTAAATAAAGCAATTGGTTTGGTTATTTGATAATTCGTAACGAAACTTTTTCTATGATTCCTTAGGGACCTTTAAAAACTGGCAATTATTTTCTACAATTCTGCCAGTCTGCAACCGCTTAAATTAAACAAAAATAGTGGAGGAAAATAATGAAATTTTACTGAGTCTGGTTCCGACTGAAATTTTGATTCTAAAGCTACTGCATGTTAAGAGACATAATTAGAATGAAAGTTATAACACTTCTTGATATATATTGCCCAAAAACACATTCATTTGGTTTGAAATGTTTTGCTTAAGTGCATTATCAGCTGTAATGCTTTTTAGTTCAGGATATAGTCTAAAAATATTCAGGATATAGGATATAGTCAGAATTCAGGATATAGTCTTGTCTAAAAATATTATGCACGAGTTTTTAAATTTGATAAAGCAATGTATTTCAATTACTAAGCATGAACAAATCTGTCTCGAAGTAAAAAAAAAAATAGAAAGCAAAACGAAAGACAAAACCCAATAATTATGTTAAAAGTAAATCTGTTGTTTTTAGAGGGAAGATTAAAATCTGTTTTTGTTTGATATTTTTTATAAATACTTTTTTATATGAGAGGATGCTATGCTAAACAGATATTGTCGCATACTGGTTTGGTAATAAGTCAAATATATTGTGTGAGTGAAATATATTTCTTAATTTTTAAAGCTAAATGTGTATTAACTCTCCCGTGAGCTATATGCTGCTGCTGCAATCCGAGTGTTACGGCTTACAGAGAAACAGGTATTCTAGAAGATTTTCTGTTTGCTTCCAGCTAACTGAAACACACAAGACAGCGAACTGGTGCAAATATGCATTCGCTTTGGACCATATTTCAGTGGAGCATCATACATTATACAGCTAAGTTGAAATTTACCGTGTACACTGATTCTAGGCGTGCGTACCTGCATTTCAAGAGAATATGGGGCACTGTATTATCTTACTCAGCACTGGAGCACTGTATTATCTTACTTAGCACTGGGGCACTGTATTATCTCACTTAGCAGGTGCAGATATCCATTCACTTTAGACCATATTTCAGTGGAGCATGATACATTATACAGATAAGTTTAAATTTACCGTGTACGCTTATTCTAGGCTTGCGTAACTGCATTTCAAGAGAATCTGGGGCACTGTATTATCCTATTGTTATCCTATTTATTACGCTATCAATTTCAGCACGTAATCCAAATTTAATTTTCTTTCATCATACCCTCTGCAACTCATGAACTATTTCTGGACACCTTTAAAAACAGCCAATAGCAGCTCAGTACATTGATCAAACCATATCCTTCAAATAATATAACAACCAGCCTCAACACTACATGTTGTATCAGCTTCAAAACCAACATCTGTGTCGTTCAATCAAAGCAACCTCTAGCCCCCCCCCTTCTTAATTTTCCTTACAACCATCACAAGACTGAAAACTAAAGTTCGCTTCAAGATAAGAGAGTTCGAACATATCAGTATCGATCTACCAGCTTCTCTTTGTCCAGTTTTCTTCTGCCACGCATCATTCCGACCAATTGAGCAATAACATCGGTGACCAATATGTCACACGCCATGATTCAGTTAATTTTACATACGAGTTTGAACGAGCCAACACATATCACTTTTTCACTTTGTTTCCTTTTGCACTGTGAGGGATAACAGGAATGTAATAACTCTGGAACAGATCACAAGTATACGCACATAGCATCAAACGGAATATTATTCGTAAACAGAACTAGCAAGTTACCGAATGTATACAGTCCAAGTCCATGCTACGAACTAAAATCGAAGTGAGAACACTCTGGTATTGAATAGATGGATTTTTGTTGTGGCTCTTACTTCCAAAGAACATGCAGCAGGCCCTAAAGTGTCATTTTTAATCAGCTAAAGCACTACGTTTCGCACACGCTCCACAAGTTGGTCACTATCAAATTAGAAAAATTTTCCACCAGGCATTCTTTGACATCAAATTTCTACCAGACTGTTTCTTTGAAGATTTGCTTTCAGATTTTCTCACATTTCACCTCAAAATCAAAGCAACTTAAACACTCCATTTTTTAAGTATCTATACAAGATTCCAGATTACTTCAGAATCTGGGAGTTGAAAGAAATCAAGGTTTACGAAGAAAAAAAGAAAGATGAAGAGTAACTTTTAGTCCACGCAAATTCTCAGAACTGAATTCTGTAATTATCAATAAGGTCTTAATCTGCTCGGAGGTGATTTTCAAATACATCTACATAATAAGTTCATAATATGAGATAGAGTTTCTAAAGATGGATTACAAATGAAGAAAAATAGTTTCTTTGTTTCTCTCCTAATGTGTCTGGCATGTTTGCTTTTGAGCGAGTCTTCAGCTTTTCAGGATACTAAGAAAGGGGGGGGATAGTAACACGTGGCATATAAGGGAAACTGCAACATCACTCTAACGAGGATTGCAAGGTCTAACAATCTCAACGTACTTTACCTAATCTTCCCAGTGATGCCACAAAGCAATGAAGCTGCTAACATGGTCAAGAGGAAATATATTCAATTCGAATACTCTTTTTTATTCCGAGTGAAAAGGTGAATCTGTAGTTTAACAGTCCTAAACGAAGAAAACTGAAGTTTTCTGTTCCTTTTTTTATTTATTATTATAATTATTCTTGGTGCAGAAGTGAATCTATAGTTTCACAATTCTAAGTGAAGAATACTGGAGTTTTCTGTTCCTGGGTTGTTTCCTTTTAATTTTATTTATTCCGAGTGCAAAAGTAATCTGTAGATTAAGTCCTGGGCGAAGAAAAACGAGGAAGTTTTCTGCAATGACTGCTTCATTGGTGGAGAGATACTTTTTGGTCCCAGTCGATTCCAAAAAGCGGTATCAGTTGTCCTGTTTCGGATTGAAAACCTGAAAAGAAAAAGAAACACATATTAGTAAAACAAAAACAAATTTGCAACGAAAAGTAATGAATAGCTAACTGTTAAGCTTTGAGAATGAAATTCCCAGTTATATAAGGAAGGAATAGTCACAGGAATTAAATAAAATATGTTTCGAAGGGACTTTGTATCGTGTCTCATTTGGTTAGAAACCCTTCAGCGACGTCTAAGCGGATATGCTCTGAGGAAATCCTTGTTTCTTAGGCAGAGAAACGTTCAGAAAATTTCTCCTTGAATAGGAGTAACTGTGATATCAACAATTAATGCGTAAAATATTGTCTAAAGAAATATTGTTTTGAAATATATAAGGATAATAATGAGAGATATAATTAAAGCTAGACAACGAATTTAATATTTTAAGTCTTATTCGTCATTTGGATGTGATTATGTCAGAGTATTATTGAGAGACTACGGGGATATATATATAAATTATCACTAAACAAATGAATTTAATGGCTTGGGATTAAATATATCCCTCAAAATACAGTGAGGAAGGTAAAAGTCTGAAATATAATTATAACCTTTAATGTATATATGGACAAGTTCTTCTGGAAAGCTTACTATGGGGAAAGCTTACTGCAGTCATTAGCACCCTTTTCTTTCTCCGGTTATAGCGAAATCACTAAGGTATTTTAGAAAAGATCGTTAGCCTTTTATTTTATTTTCGTGTGACATTACAAAATTTAAGCTGTAATATCATATTTTAAATATCAGAAACTTTGCACTATAAGATACGAAAAAGAATATTTAAGGAGAGCAAGGCACGCGAAATCTGTTGAAAGCTCAAACGTCCTCTCATTGGTGTGGTGTGTAGGTTAGGAGAGGGGAGTTCCAGCTCAGGTGTCGTCCTTGTCACTTGACCATGGTTCAAAATTACGAAATCCGTCCGCAGAGGCTGTCGAGTAGCTGAATAGAGGGCCGTTAAGAATTCACTCACTCATTCATCGTAACATCACAACAGGATTTTACAAATACTGATGTTATATATGTTGGTATTTTGAAGAAAAATGAGTTGCAATATTCTGTACTAGTTTAAAACTAAGTGGAGATTTCTTGGCTATCAGCGGACTGCAGGTCTAGAATAAATTAATCCATAATAAAACAAATAAATTAGTTTCTTATACTATTTTCATTCAAGATTAAGAAGCAATATATGCGTATGTTCTTCTGTAAAATATTTTAAAAAGCAGACATTTTATCAATTTCTTTTAATTTAGCATGAAAATCTCTTTATGGAAGTATAATTTTTGTTAACTCAATTTATAGTTATGCCATCAGTAACACTAAACTGTATTGAAAATGTGTAATACTCTTCAACATATTTTTCTTGGCTTAGGATTCGCAGTTTTAACTTGTAATCTCTGTTCAATAGTTTTTTGTACAAATGTGAAATATTTCGGCATAATTTCCTACAGAAAAAAAAAAGAAATTTTCTAAAACAATGGTAAAATTTTGACAACAATGGCTGAAAGTATTTTGATGTATTTATGCAATGTGTGAGGATCCATAACAGAGTGGGCCAACTTTTTTATTACTTGAACAGACAAGGAGATTTTTAGTTGCTGTGATGATTAGAGTGAATCTAGTTGGAATTTTACCAATTTCTCTGATCGTTTTGTTTTCCAGCATTCTACACATGTACTGTTTTTTTTTTATTATTATTATTACGGATTAGGAACATTATTGGCCAGATACTCTTCAATTTCTGACATTCGCCTTTAATTAGAAATTGATAACTGAAACTTAGGTTAGAAATTGATAACTAAAAAACATTATTTTAGCGATTAACAAAACAATAATAAAATGATCAGTTTATAATTACAATATAGCATTGCTTAAATGCTCTGTCCTCCACAATCCAAAAAAATTAAAACTTTAAATAATGTAAGATTGTCTGTTTTACTTCATAACTATAATTGTTTTAGAATGAAAGAAACTGAAATATGTAAATTTAAAATGTCTATTCCTAACATACGAAGAATTATTATTAATATTTTCAATATGCAGTGCATATTTCTCACAACTTTATTTAAACTTATTGAAATATCAATTTAAACATCAAATTGATAAGCCCAAGATTATATACACAAAATGAGATGCAACCACAAATACTTATTAGAATAATAAATTCAAACGATTTTATGCCAAGTATCTGATAGTAATTTTTGAATTTATATATAAGGAACAATATTATTTAAAATCTTTTTTAAAAATTCTAAAAGAAAATTTCAATTGTTACTATATATTTGTATATAGAGATTTCAATATATTTTCATAATATTTCAAACTGCAATGATTCAATTTTTAAAATCTACTTAGTATAACAGAATTGTATTTAAAAATCTTACATTATAAACCAGGTGTAAAAAAATGCTTGTCAGAGTATATGAAATACATATAACTCTTTGAAATTAAAATTAAATAATTCGAATCTTTTACACATTATTTATAAAGGAATGGAGTATCAGAAAAGTTTAAAATGTTTAAAATAAAATCATAATTTTCAAAATTATAAGCATATAAAAATAAGGCATATTTCTATAAGAAATATTAATTAAGATTTACGGCGCACATGCTATTTTCAAAAGTAGTAGCTTTAATTACTAACAATAAGTTTATTTGTAAATTTAAATGTATCCTTATAACACACCGTAGTAATTTTAAATAAATAGACTAATAAATTATATTTTTTTAAAAATAAAAAAATATATATTTTCAAAAATTTTTTTAAGAATTTCAATATTTTTCAAATATTTTTTGAAATGCAAAAGATATATTATTCTTAATTTACTAAGGTTTAAGCAGTATGATACATTTTATAATTCTATAAAGTTTTATGCATCAAAGGCTACTATTTTAGAAAATAGCGTGCGCAAAAATTACTTAATATTTATTACAAAATTATTTCCTTGCATATGCTTATAACATTTAAAATTATGATTATATTTCAAACATTTTGTACTTTTTTGAAACCATAATCCTTTGAAAATAACATGTAAAAGATTCGAATAAATTAATTTTAATTTAAAAGAAGTATACCTATTTGAGAAAATTGCTTATATGTGGACCCCTCGAGACAAAATTAACATTCCTGAGACCCCTTAATAATACTCCGAGAAAAAAAAAATAATAAAATCCGGAACCTAATCACTTGGCCGTTTTATAGAAATAAACTATGGGTATTCGTGGTATATTTAACTCATCTTTCGTGGACAGATGGCAGTGTATTACAGATAAGTAAAATTCTTTTAAATTTATTTTATTGTTAGCAAATTTTGAAATTGTTAAAAAATGTACCGCAACAAACAAAAAAGTTGAGAATCACTGCTCTCTAACCCGCTGATTATAATAAGATGTTAACAGTAAGTGCACTGTTATTTATATTATAATGTGGCTACTATAGAGCATAAAGAAGAACATTTTATTATGCTAATACTCAGCAGCGCACACATAAATTTTTGCAGGGGGGTGTCCATGGTCGAAAGTCCCCCAACTCGTATTATACCTCAAGACAACACCAATTGATTCTTCTGATTTTGTCGATTTTGCTAACAAAAACCATTAAAAATAAATTATTGAATAAATAATTATCATTAATTAACAAAATAAATTGTTAATTACATGTACTTAATTAAATTTTACGTTATATATATGTAGGATTATCATCAATCGAAAAAACCTCAAGGGCCCTTGAGGCCCTATTCGAAGGGGGTATGGACCCCTAGGACACCCCCCCCCCTTGTGTGCGCCACTGCTAATACTTTTTTGCATAAAATATTTTCTACTTCCTTTACTCTAAAATGCCAAATGAGTTTTAAAGTTTATTTGTTAAAAGGAAAATTCGAAAAATTTATAGAATGTTTTCAAGTGTTAAAATGTATTAAAAATAATTCAATTTTATATAATATTTTATACATACATAAAATATCAAGCATGTAAAATATTTTTATGTTCAATATTATTTATATTATTATAATTCAATTTTATATAATTAATACACTAATACTTTTAACGTAAACAGCTTTAAATCATTGTAATATTTATTTGTTTACTTCAAATTAATCCAATACTATACGAAACAAAAGCCGAGTTGTTTGGCGGGAAAAAATAAGTGATTATCAACAGGTTTACAATACCCATTATAAAATAAATTATTCTAGCTCTAATCTATCGTATCGGAAAATAGTATTTATTTTTATTTGGTCTTTGTCACAAAATTACTTGATTCTAAATATTTTTAAAGTGTTGAATTTTAAAAAAATGGTGCATATATTTATTTGTTTACTTCACATTAATCCAATACTACAATATTTTTAAAATGTTGAATTTTAAAAAAATGGTGCATATATTTATCTGTTTACTTCACATTAATCCAATACTGTACGAAACAAAAGCCGAGTTGTTTGGCGGAAAAAAATAAGTGATTATCAACTGGTTTATAATACCCAATATAAAATAAATTAATCTGGCTCTAATTTTTCGTATCGGAAAATAGTATTTTATTTGGTCTTTGTCACAAAATTACTTGATTCTAAATATTTTTAAAAGGTTCAATTTTAAAAAATGGCGCATTTTAATTAGTCCATCCTGTTAAAAAGGAAGAATTTAAAAGAGATGTCAAAAATGAGTATTTGGTGAAATCGATTTCACTTCGTATGAAAACTAAATTTAAAAAATCAGAATTAAGTCAAAATACTTACTGATTGATCAAGATTGAAACAAGAACTCGTGAAAACACCGAGACGCCGCAAGACGCCAAACCAATTTCCAGATTTCCGGGAGTAGAATGGTGCTGGATATCTCCCCGATTCGTGCGCCAACGATCTGCGCAGACAGGAATGATTCATTCCAAGCTCCCTCAGCTGCTCGGCGGTCTCGCACTCTTAAAATCCCCCCCCCCCTCCTTAGCGGACTTTTTTGCATGTTGATTGTACGGTATGGTGGGTTCTTTTTTCTTTCTCCCCTCCCCCTTTTTTTTTCCCGACCAGATTTTTATTTTGATGGAAAGATTCAGCTGAATAGAGAAGAGAAAATATTATAATCAAGGTATATCCGAACACGTTCGGAGTACTTTTCTTAAAAAATAGTATACTAAAACATTAGTAATTTTTTATACAAATCAATACCAATAAATACTAATGTTTAACTAACGATATTTTAAATAAAATAATCTAAATTTTTCAAAAATCACTATCATACGTGAAATTTTGGCGATATTTTTGAAAAACTTCAAAGAAATTAGAGAAAAAAAGTAATATACTTATATCAGTAATATTACTAAAACAAATTAAATGCATTTATCTAGAGAAAGTACAAAAATTTTAGAGCCGATCGAGAAAATATTATAAGAAATGTGACATTCGTTATGAGACCATCATTTAAATAACAGGCCATAACTCTAAAAATATTGGTACATTAAGAAATATTTTAGTACATTCTTTAAGAAAATAATATAAATATCAGGTTCACAAAAAGTTTTATAGAAATACAATCATAATGTTCTGAGTTATCAGACTCGCCATAATAGATTCTGAACAATTTAAATGCCCACTTCCTATTTTTCTTTTATAAAATTAATTGTAAGTTAGCGTCTAGGTAACGTAGAAATAAAAAAGTATGTTCCGTAAAGCCCAAATTAACTCTATTTAATAAAATAAACAAAAAAATATGTGCTTCGACCGAATTCAGTCAGTTCAGATACCCTAAATTCACTAGAAAGATAGTTATATTTACATTCAAATTATTAATTATTCTTAACTCTGAAAAAAATGGAAAAAATATTCAATCTTTTTCATACTATGTTTATCATTGAAAATGCAGTATTTATAGAATAAGAAACCAGTTATTCTTTAAATAGAACTTTCATAAGAAAATCTTTTAATATGGAGGGTTTTTTAATCAGTGCTAATTTAAGAGGCCATAGTACGATTTATAAAAAAAATTATATGTTATAGTTTTCAATTTTTTTTTATTTATAACCAATGTATTAATTGTGTAAAAAAGTCTGTGTGCTCAAATACAACAAAAGATTAGTTATTTAATTTTTTAAGAAAATGTTTTAAAATTTATAAAGAGATTTTAAGATGCTACTTTCCTCTAAATAAATGACGCCCACACATGAAATTTGATATACAAATACGTCAAGCTATGTGCAACAAACGTTCGTATGAGTTAGTTGCTAGTATGATTGGTATACGTAAATTATTTTTTTTTTCTGAATGCTTTTTGAAAATTCCCTGAAAAATGTGTAAATTCTAAATTGAACTGTTTTTACAAGCTTTTATTTAACTTACAATGTATGTATGTATGTATGTATGCATGCAATTTGCTCGGGTGGAATCTTGCAACTCAATTTTGAAGCTGATATCTTCCCCCCATTGAGCTGAAATTTTGTATACACGTTTAGTTTAGATGACAATGCATGTTTTGACCATTTATATTCCGATATTGCAATTAATTAAAAAGATATTAATTAAAAACATTAAACTAGTTTTGGGCGCTAACTTCGATATATCTGCATTGTTGTGTGTGTAATAATGTTATTACAACATTAACCCTGTCCAGAGATAACTAAAAAGTAAAAAATAAATTAAAAGTAAAAAAAACTTTTTTAAGATCAAGCTTTTATTTAAACGCGCTAAAAAGAATAAAATAAACTTTTCCTTTAAACTTTTTTTACTATCAACTTATAACGTCATTGCAGAATTTATATGATATAAGAGCTTGTCCCGAGATTTACCTCTGCAGATAAACAAGTAAAATAAATAACTTGACCTGATTGATTTTAATTTTTGAAAATTCAAACTAAGTAAATACGAGTACTTAAATATTGCGACAAGCTCTTATATCAAATAAATTGTGTGATGAAGTTATAAGTTGATAGTAAAAAAAGTTTTAAATGAAAAGTTTATTTTATTCTTTTTAGCGTGTTTAAATAAAAGCTTGTTCTTAAAAAAGTTTTTTTACTTTTAATTTATTAAAAAATAAGTATTGCTTTGATTCAAAAATGCAAACCAACTTTTGCTACATGTACTATTAGCAATAGGAAAAAAAAGTTTCAAAGCGTTTGGCACAATAGAAAAAGGCCTTACCATTTTAAATGACAATAAATGAGTTATTTTTTTCTTTCTGATATAAATCCGTTTAAAGTTTTTATTTGCCATTAGGATGTGAATAAAAATAAACATAAAAGTTATCATAACTGCGGTTTTGTTTTTTTTTTCAATTTTTGCGAGATTATAAAAAATAGTTTAGACTAAAAAAATTTTATTTCTATTTTTGACCGAATTTTTGTCAATTGAATCGTATTGTGTCCCCTTAAATTAACTATAAATTAACTAGAAAGATAATTTAATTAGAATTCAAATTAATGATTAATCTTAACTCTGAAACTTATGAAAATAATATTTAAACCTTTTCACGCTGTATTTATTATTAAAAGTGCAGCATTGATCGAATATGAAACCAGTTATTCTTTAAATAGAACTTTTATAAAAATCTCTTATTTAAACCTTCATATCTCTCTCTTGTGTTATTTAAACTTCTCTCTTATTATAGCTTTTTTATTTTAAATTTATTCTAATTTAATTAACTTTAGCAAATACAAGTTTTTTACCACTGTTAGATGTTATTTAATGTTTAAAAATATACAACAATATTTTTAAAAATTGAAAATTAACTAAATTTAGCGTTAGTTATCTTTAAAAACGCAGGTGCATCTCAAAAAATTTCAGAATGACCCTCGTACCATGTTTTAAAAATTGATTACATTGTTTCAATAAGAACAAATTGTACATATTATAAAAATTACAATTACAATATATTGATTTTTATTAGATGAAAACATAAAATGTTTTAGAATATTATAAGAGTACAAACATTTTTGAGAGACACTGCAGAAGAAGGGAAAAGAGTGCTTCTTAGAGGTAATGGAACACCTAATTTTCGAGTTTTGATTTTCATACTTTTAAATAAATTTATTAAATATTAATATATTTAGCACCCTTTTTTTTTATTTTTGTGTTCAGTTGATGTTTAAAGTATCGTTCGTGTAAGGTAATTTTTTTGTTTACATAGCAAAAATAATCTTATAATAAAGTAAGAAAACAACAAATGTAATTCGATATTTTATTTTTGTGATAAAAGTGCGATAACACCTGCTAAATTAGTAATTTGATCCAGCTGAACTGCTTGCTTTTTCTTTACAAAAAGCGCTTTTGAGAAAGGAAAATAGAATTTATAACAAGAGTAAAAATGACCGACCGATAATGCTAATCCGAAAAAAGAAGAGATTTATAGTTAAAAGGAATGTGAAGAATCTACGTTTGAGCTCTGTAAAAATTTCTATAAAATTCCACACCCATATACCATATGGTATATATAATATATATGGTATAATATATTTTGGATATTAATATGGTGTTTGAACGTTTCATCGAAACCTCTTCAAAGTAAAGTAAATAAATAAAATAAAATACAAAAATAGAAATACTTATACCTGAAAGTATTATAACAAATTAAGTTTTTTTTTTTTTTTGAGTTTACTCCAATCGATTTTCATATAAAGCTCCCGGTATGGGAATATTATGAAATTTTAAAACACGTATTTACAAAAAAACGTTACGCTTTTATGCGCATATGTCCAACTGCTGTTGGGTGAGTGAGTATAAACGTCCCACTGTTCAGCTAGCTACACGAGGGCTTTCGGGGACGGTCCGCGTAATTTTGAACCATGGTCAAAGGATACCAACATATATAACATCAGTATTTGTAAAAAACTGTTGTGATGTTACGAGGAATGAGTGAGTGAAACTTAACGGCCCTATATTCAGCTAATCGAGAGCTTATGGGGACGGATTTCGTAATTTTGAACCATGGTCGAGTGACGCGGACAACACCTGAGCTGGCAACCCCCTCTCCTACCACACCAACGGGAGGACGTTTGAACTCTCGACAGATTTAACGTACATCGCCCCTACACGACAGGTCTTCAGTGGTACTGGGATCGAACTCATGACACGCTAGTCACAATCCGACGCCTAGACCACTTGGCTACCGCGGCCACCCAACTGTTGTTGGAAAAAAGCAGGTACTTAAGTGCTGTAGTGGTAACTTATTAAGCCAGTAACATACAGTCTACAGGGAAAAAGCGATCCATTTCTTTAGTGATCATAGTATTGGGATTCGGATTCAAAGAACGTGGGCTGTGTATTCCAGATAGGCACTGCCACATTCCATTCAACAAGTATAACTTTTAAAGAAAAAGTGATCGATTTAAAACTAATTTATAAAACAATAATAATTTTTTTTAATTTCAAAATTTAGCCTTATATTTAATCCAAAAAGTTCCATTAATAGTTGTCCTTTTTAGGACATTTGATCTTTTATTATTGTGTTTTATTTATTTATTTTTGCCGCTTTCATAAAAATGGATTTTTGTTTTGGTTCCCTTTTTTAAGCAAACGGTTGCCACGAGAAATTGGAAAATGATAATTAAAAATCAATTTTATAATTTCCTATCCCAAGAAATTATTATTATAAAAGAATAAATATGGTGTTTTTTTATAATAAATTTTTTGCATCAGTACGTTTCCATTTTTCCATAAAAATTTCTTCCGTTTGTCAACCATTCTCTTAATTTATGAAATACGAAAAGAAACAACTGAAAGAACCAAATGTTGAAACGTTTCTAACATTTTGAAGGTTTTTCTTATATAATGAATGTATGTAATGAAGATTTGAAATCTATTTCATTATTTTAATTACTAAGAATCTATATGTATGTGGAATCGGTGGTTGTGGAGTCGTCATCCAATTGAATCTCTCAACAAAACAAAGTACGCAGTCTTCGCGCGCAGGCGCAGCTAATCCAATGTGAAACAAAAACTTTGGCTAGGAGAGAGAGAAAAGAGATTGAGGGGGGTGCGCGAGCAGGCGTTCCCGTCGTCACATCATGGGAATCTATTTGTTAGAAATTAGAAACTTAGAATTAATTAATTGTTGTTAAGTTTTAAATAAATCAGAAGAAAGACAAATGCTTTAGACCCTTGTTGTCTCCCACATGTATATACAAAATAAGGAATGTGAGCTTTAGCATATATGGAAGGGGATTTTAAACTACTAAGGAAACAGCATCATGTACTTTTACTCATACTTGGTGGCGATTTCAATATTGATTTCGATAAAGATGAAGGATTGAGATTAGTACGATTTTTAAAATCATAGCTAAAGGGGACTTGATACTCTAAAAAAGATCGAACTATCCTTTTTTTATTATTATTATTATTATTATTTAATCTTATTTTTTGCATTATTATCTGTATTGATGTATCACTTGTGCATATCGGAAAATTGTAAGTTGGATAAAACTTCATTTAAAAAATGTAAATTAACAAAAATTAGGAATTCAACCACGCCCCTTTTTAGAGAAAAGGAGCTAAAAAAGAGCGTTTTGATTTACAAAAAATCTATTTTATAAAAAGAGAAATAATAACTATAAAAAAATGTGTAATATATAAAGAAGGATATTACCAAGGCATTACAAGAATGTAATTTTTTTTCTTTGTGAAATGTGTGCATGTAAAATGCTTGGATTAAGACATTTTATATTAATAATTCCATAATTTCAGTTCTTATTCCTCATATTTTTCTGATATAAGTATATAATTCTTCAATATTATATGAAGAACAAAAATAAAATTTCTTTCACGACAGAAAAAAAAAAATTTTAACATTTTTCTTGAATTTATGTGTAATTTTACTCTCTAAAAATTGATCATTTATAAAAATGTATGGGTTGAAAAATACGAAAAGGCAATTATTTTTAATATATATATATATATATAACTAATGTCTTAAAGTGGTATTTTAAGTTTATTTAAGCTTATTATATTTATTGTTTCAGAATTATAAGCTTAAAATTGGTTTTTCTCAGCTTGTGTTTTTTTTATACATTAGTGCATTCAAAATGCTACTCCTCTTTCCCAATTATTTACCATTCACTTCTATTTTTTCCTGTGAGTTATACATAAGGCATGTAAAAAAATTATGGATCCATTTTGCTGTAAACTGAATACTCTTTTAAAAATTAAAATATAAGAAATTTTGGATTTTTCAATGAATTTCAGCATGCATATCAACATTTTATTTTTTTTTCTCCTCCAAAACTAATAAAGTTATTGTATAATCGATCCCTAAAGTTGGTAAGAAAACCTTAAATCACAAAAAAATTTCTGGTCAAAAAACTACTAACTACCAAAAATTAAGTTAAAATTTTTAAATTTTCCAAATTTTCTTCAAAAAATTTAAATTTTTAAAATTGTGTGAATAAAATGTGAAAAGTTTATCTCGTATAATTTTTTTAAAAGAAAAATTATATGAAATGCTAAAATATAATTTATAAATATATAATTAGAAAAGAAATTGTACAAAGGGTACCAAGTCCTCTTTATATGGATTTTGTTTCTGGTAGAGCACTGGGGACGACTAGGTATGGTATAACCACTGATGCGATGTTTTCACGATTCATAAATCTTGTATCTACCGACGTTCACGTATCATACTTTAGTTGTCACAAGTGTCTTGTCACAGTGATTAATAATGGCGAGAGTTCTAATGTAATTAATACTCAAAGTAATATTAATAGTGAAATAAATCCCTCCTTCTTAACATTTATATAACAAAATTAATTGATGTGTATTATTTTACATATGTATTCTTTGACCAAATCAATATGAAAAATGTAAATAGAATTAAAAATGCATGCATGCTTTCAGTATTATATGAGATCCATTTTTTTACCCTGTTTGCTTACTATCTAATCAGACATTCGATCTTAACCTTGCTGACGGTAATTATAAGTACCACTCACTTTAAAGTTATATACCATAACCATTTTTACGAATACTCTGACGATACTAGCAGGAATATTCTTTTAAATTCACTCTTTTAAGATACATGACAGCACGGGCTCTATGATGAGTATTTTAGCGGGGAAGTTGAATAGTTTTATAGCAGAAATTGCGTTATCTGCTGACGGCGTTTTCAGCGGATTGCAAAGATTCTCATTTTTGTTCCAAAAAAGTGGTTAATGTAATAAGGTAGGTGTCTTATTTTGTACGTCAATGAAGACCTTAGAAAATGATTTGACTATTTATTTTAGGTGAACAGTGTATATCATGGGTGTCTAAACTATGGCCGCATTGTAAAAATAATTTGGGGGGGGGGGACCGCACATACAATATTTTTTTTAACAAATTGAAATAAAAATTAACTCTATTTAGTTTTATTAAAAGAAATAAACTTATTTTTACTATATTTTCTTAAAATTTGAATTAGACACATGAATAGGTACACATTTACTTTTTTAAAAGTTTCGTTTCATTTAGTTTGGATTTCATTAAAAGGGGGGGGGGATCAAGTTTATGAGATGAATGAATTTGCGTTTGGTGTTGAACAAGCAAATGATATCGGGTTCAATAGACGAAGTTGCAATTCTTAATTCATTTGCAAGATGTATGTCAGTGATCTTTGTCGTCTTTTTGTTTTTTGTATGCTTCATTCTATGAAAATAACTGTTCACAAATATAAGTACTGCCAAAAGCTGAAGATATTAATAAAGCGTGAGTGTGAAAATGAGGATATTTATCGCGTGGTGTAGGTAATCTTTATAAAACTCAACTATAGAAACATTCCCAAATTTTTCTTTCAGTTGAATGTCAATTTGTAGTTCAATGCATTCCATTTGAAGTTAATTTATTTATTTCTAGAGAAAACAGGTAAAAAATGTATTGAAATAATCTCCATCTTTTCAAACATCTTGAAATCTTCTTTCAAACTCTTCAATTAAATCGAAAATTAATGCAGTATATTTTGCATATTTTGTGTGCATACATTTATTTTTTTTTTCTATAAAAATGTGTAAATTGAACTATTTTTATAATTTGCGTTTGGGCCGCACTTCAGACAAGCATGATGTATATAATTAATTTTACAGTTGAATATCTTTAATTAATTAATTAGCTCTAACGGATTAAATTCCCCACAGTTGAGTATTTTTTTATGTATATCCGTAATATTCCATGTAGTGTTCAAAAAAAAATATTGCATGAAAAAAACTGCCCTAAATCATAATGCAGTAGATAAAGGACTAAGGAGTAAACTCCAGTCGAGCGTCGGAGCCGACACACATTTTTTTTTTTACCCCTGTTATTATTTGATGCAAAAAAAAAAATTCAACAACCTAATTCAAAACAATTTCACTGTTGTCCTCCCGGTGGTAACTTTCTTTTCCCCACAATTATTTCAAAGAATTTCACAGTAATTTTGAACCTCGAATTATACGAATTTTTTACAGAAAAAAAAATTTTACACATTTTTTTTCTGCGTTGTTTTTGAGCTGAATATTTGTGTCTAGAGTTATGGTGGACTGACTACCTGCAAGAATACACTACGATTTCCTGTCATCAATCATTGAATCTGACAGATGTAGAAGGGATATTGTCATTAGTTTGTGTTATTCTTGCTTTGATAGCGTTACCAGAAAATACCGTTGAGATACCAAACCCTTTTATTTTGTACAATTTTGTTTAAAAAAAACAAAGGCACTGAAAACTACTGTTTCACGACCACTGCGATTGAATTTCGCTTCAAATTACTTTTAGATTTCTCTTCTCCAGTCACGCCCCTTCTTTCCAGGCCTTTCTTTTACTTTCAAAGCGTTCCAATAGAATTATTTCAATCCCATTATTTCGAGCGCGCGCGACTACGTATATATTTCTGTTTTCTTTTTATTATGTCTATATGCAGAGAAAAACCGGAATTTTATCTGTGCCTGGACTTAAATAGTAGTAACACAAACAGCGATAAAAAAAGGCATGCTTTACTCGTTACTAGAAATTCATCTGACGATTTTTTTTAACGTGATTCGATTTCTAGCATCATAATACTCTAATGCCGTTCGTTTATTTTAGACGTGAAAAAATTCACCACCTTCACAACTAAAAAGTTACATTTGCTTAAGCAATTTTGAAATTCGTTTCACATTTACAAACTCTTTTTGCAGTGTTATTTTTTAATATATTCATATACAATTAACGCAAATGACTACAAATTTTTTAAAAAAATTAACAAAGTATAGTTAAATTCCTTTAAAAAAATTCCCTTGTTCTTTGCTTGTGAAATTATTGCCAGCAAAATCCTTTAGAACGGATTCTTGAGATTCAGGTTCAGTTTGAGAGAAGAAAATAGGATTTAAATATATGAAGACGAACAACCAGTGGCGCGCACAAGGTAGAGGGGTCCTCGGGCACCCCCATAGCCCTCGATTTTTTTTCAATTGATTATAATTTTATGTATATACTACGTAAAATTTAATTAAGTATTACTTATTAATAATTAATTGTATTAATTAATATTAATTATTCATTCAATAATTAAGTTTTTACTGGCTTTCGTTGCCGAAAATCGACAAAATCAAAAGAATATGTTGGACGGCGCATTGGAGCACGATACAAAAATGTAGACTTCTAACCCTCGACCCTCCTTGAAAAATTCCTGTGTGCGCTATTGCGAACAACCATTATACTCAATTCAAATATGCTTGTTTCCTTATGGCTAGAAAATAGATTTATTTGTACATATATTTTCAAGAGTTGACAAATTTATATAATATATGACAAATATACGACGATACTTCCCCTCCATTTTCAAAACGTAGCCCTATTTGTGTGGTGTGGTAGTTAGGAGAGGGGGGTGCCAGCTCAGATGTCGTCCGCGTCACTTGACCATGGTTCAAAATTACGTGGTCCGTCGCCAAAAGCCCTCGTGTAGCTGAACAGGCGACGTTAATATTCACTCACTCACTCAAAACGTAACACATTAGAGAGTCATCTGCAGGGACGTCTTAAGACTTCTTGAGGCCCTGGGCCCTCACACAAAAGTAGACCCTAGGCCGTGCATAACTGTAATCTCCCCCTATGACGTATGAATTAGACATAGGTAGCATGTGCTGTCAAATACTCGTACAAGTAATAGCCCGAAACAAATAAATGTGTATAACTTTGAATCGTACAAAAACCAGCTCAACCATTGTGGTCTTTTGATTGAATGGGTAATGATGGTGTATGGTGGTTGGCCTAGGCCAGTGACGCACACAAGGAGGGGGGTCCTGGGGGTCCAGACACCCCAAAGTCCTTGAGTTTTTTTCGATTGATGGTAATCCAATTTATATATAACGCAAAATTTAATTAAGTACTTGTAATTAACAATTTATTTATTAATTAATGCTAATTATTAATTCAATAATTTATTTTTTATTGTTTTTTGTTAACAAATCAGACGAAACAATAGATGTTGTCTTGAGGTATGATACGAGTTGGGGAACTTTCGACCACAGACTCCAACCTTGAAAATTTTTGTGTGCCCTACTGCTAGGCCTATACATAGACGATGGTCATCACATTTAGCCAATTGACTTATTGTCCGAAATTCCCAATTTTTTTTTGGAGAATACACCGGAAATAGCATTAGCGCCGCGTGGCCGAGGGGTCTAGACATCGGATCATGGCTACCATGTCATGAGTTCGATCCTAGTACACTAAAGACCGCCTTGTAGGGGAGCGATGCACGTTAAATCTGTCGAGAGCTCAAACTCCCTCGTTGTGTGTGTGGTAGTTAGGAGAGGGGGTGCCACTCAGGTGTCGTCCGCGTCACTTGACATGGTTCAAAATTACGCGGACCGTCGCCAAAAGCCCTCGTGTTGCTAATCAGTGCGACGTTAATATACTCTCACTCATTCCGGAAATAATATTGACCGATGAATTATTTGAATCATGATCTTATTAAGGCTGTGTCGAGAGTAAGAGGAGCCCCATTGTGGCCGAGGTCTAAGCCAGTTGGCCCGTGCCTTGAGACGTCCTGTCCATATGTAAAAAGCAAAAAAAACGAGTCTAACCTTGCGATCAAAGCCACCGACAAAGAAAAACCCCTTGGGAAGAACTCCTGATATCCCTCACTGACATTGTAAGGGTACGTAGTCATCAATATCGGGGGGAATAGCTGAAGGGGGGGACTACTTACATTTATGTATTCAAATCTGTCAGCAAAAGAAGGGTTCCTTAGCCATTGAGAGGAGAAGAGGAAGCTCAACAATGACATATAAGATGAGCATATAAAACCACCTGTCACTTTTTCAAAAAAAGTGTAACATCATTTCTGAGGAAAGCGGTAACGGGAAGTGTCTGGATCTTTCAGTATAATATCAGATGTCGTCCGCGTCACTTGACCCTGGTTCAAAATTACGCGGACGTTGCAAAGCCATCGGTTGCTAAGACAGTGCGACGTTTATATTCACTCACTCACTCCAGGTATATACACGAAATAAAAAAAAATATAAGTGTGTGTGTGTGTGTGGTGTGTGTGTGTGTGTGTGGTGTGTGTGTTGTGTGTGTGTGTGTGTGTGTGTGTGTGTGTGTGTGTGGTGTGTGTGTGTGTGTGTGTGTGTGCAACACACCAGATTGACATATTTCAGAGGGACGTCATTCTGACCTAATCTACTACTTCCTAAATTTTCGCAAGTTGTTTTTTTTTTAAAAAAATAAGCGTGTGTCATTTAAAAATACTTTAATATTACAGTGTAGAAATCCAACACATACTGAAGAGTATCATCTGCGAATAAACAAATTTACATCAATTCTTTTATTTCCATTCTAATTTTTCTGCATATAAAAATAGGAAATATTACTGATCTGAAGATATGAGAACGTTGGAAAAACGTTTTAAGTTAGGGTAAAACGCTTTTTTTAGATGCCGAGATAAGATTTTCACACATGTTTTAAAAGTTTTATTCTTTTAGAGTTGTTGTGATGACAATATCATTACTTACATCAAGTATTTTACTTCATTTTTGGGTTAATTTAAATTCCGTATCTATAGTTACAATTCTTATCTAAATCTTATGTTACATTTTTTTATAAATAATGTTTTGCTAATTTCTTTAAATATATTCATTAATTTAATTGTTTATATTTCAGAGGAAATATACTCTAGAACTTAATAATGTAAAAAGTGCAATTAAACTGCAACACTAGGGAATTTTTTTAAAAAATGTAAACATTTAAACGATGAAGCTTAAAATGTTTGAATTAATTTATCATAAGCACAATATAAAAAATTCTACATAACTTTTCCTAATAATCTATCTTGGTTTTGGATAGAAGAAAATGCCTTTCTAATTAGAGCAATCTTTATTAATTTGACATAACTTATATTGAGACAAAGAGAATGAATCAAATATATTTCCTTCAAACTATACAAGAAAATTTTTTCCTCTTATTTAAATTTTTAGACTTATTATAATAAAAAAAACGGGGGGGGTTCAAATTTCATTTAAGGATTCTAATTTACTTAAAAAATTAAATTTTGCTTTTTAAACATGATATTGCTCTGAATTGTTGTGAAAATTAATAATGAAATCTCTTATAAAATTAATCGTTATCATTACTCGGTTATAGTTAAGTATAGGAAAATCTTTTTGTGCTCATTAACAAAACTAAAAAGGATAAAAGAAAAGATTGATTCTGGTAGTATTTAAGTTTTTTCCTTCTTGTTTTTATAACAGATTGCAATATGTATATTAATGTATTTAGTTTTATAATTTATTGCGTCAATTTTGTCTGCAATTATTAATGGTTATTTTAAATTTTTAACCAACTTAGCAATCAGAATATATCAGAAGTTGAGAAGAAGTTAAATTATGTTAGCTTAACTCTAAAAGTTATTTAAGAAAAATGCTAAGTAAAAATATATTTTAGAACAAGGTGTCAAACTCAGCTTACTTGGGCCAAATAAACAAGGTTTAACTTAAGGTGTGCCACACAAAGAAAATCAAAATTCATAGAAACATAGGTTTATTTTGTGAATAATACATTATAATAAACATATATAAAAGATAAAGAAACATTTAATATGTATGTCCTGACACTTGACCTCTTCTCTGCTACTATCTTCCATACTTTGGGAGATATTTTGATATTTCATTATACAGGGTCTCCCAAAACGACCGCATAAACTCTGCACAGCTAGATTTCTCGTTGGGAGTACATAAAAACTGCCCAAAAAAGCATTCCTGTACGATCCATAGTTTGCGAGAAAAAATACGAAAAACAAAGTATGACGCAACTTCCAGTGCAAGAAAAAAACGCTTTATTGAACATCCAGTATATGCACAATTTAAGGCATATGTTCAAAGTGTCCATGCATGTCGAGGCAGGCTTGAGCACGCCGTGGAATGGCTGTCATCACATGTAGCAGCACCGCGGGGTCCATCGAAGTACAAACAGCATGTAGACGAGCAACTAAGTCCATTTGTGTTGTCACTACGTCTCGATACACATTCCTTGAGATGGCCCTATAGAAAAAATCCAATGGTGTAAGATCTGGCGAACGTGGCGGCCATATACAGGACCCTGACGTCCAATCCATCGGCCGAGTATGCGATATCCAGCCAATCACGAACAGGAGCACAGAAATGCGCCGGAGCCCCATCATGCTGGAACAAAGTCCCAGTATTGCCGCTAATGGTATGTCATCGAGGACCTCAGTTAAGACCTCACTGGGAAACACCAAGTCCGACTGTCCGAGAGCCGTTCAGGCAACAGATAAGGTCCAAGCAGGTGATCCCCGAGTATGCCGGCCCACACTTTAGATACCATCCAAACTACGGATGACGTTGACATCGGGAGGACGTCGGGACGGATATCAACGGGCATACTCCCCAACAGTTCGTAAGGCATTTCCATTACATCGACCGTACATCAAGTACATGTCGCAGTAGTCACGAACGGAATACATAGCTACCATACGAAGACTACCGGTAGCTGCAAGATGCAGCCTTTTAACGGCGTTCAACGGCGTTGTCGTCATTCCACAACGCGCGCACATCATGACGCGATATGCGCGCGAACGTTTTAAACATTATCGTCTGGAAAGATATTCGAATACTGTTGTTGATATGTCCAATAAAGTGCTTTTCTTGCACGGGGAAATGACGTCATACTTTGTTTTCGTATTTTTCTCTTAAACTATGGATCGTACAGGAATGCTTCTTTGGGCAGTTTTTTATGTACTCCCAAAGAGAAATCTAGCTGTGCAGAGTTTATGCGGTCGTTTTGGACACCCGGTATATTAATGTGTGCCAATATATTGACCAGGCCTCAAAATGCTCAATGTGGGCATAGAGTTTGACACTCTTTTTTTAAAAACTCAGCATATGACATAAAAATATCAACGAACTAAGACATAGACACTTTCAAAAGTAACCTGCATAATTAGAATAAACATTACTTCACAAAGTAGATTCCGGTTGTATCCATCGAAACATCCAAGCTTTGATTACTAGTGAAGTAAGTGATGTTTGATTTAATCGAGAGAGGAGGTATATTTATCGACGGCGCACTTCAAAAGCGACATGAGGGTTATAGGCGGAATGCCCAAAGGAATCGAGCACCTCCGAAAAGGGATTAGAGCTGGGGTGACCAACCCAATGGCTTGGGGACGGCATGAATAATTTTACAGCCCGCTAGATCTATTATAGCCATACAAAATACGATTATTTGTTCACGAATATTTGCTTTTAGTGAATTATTTGTAACAAATGTATCCCATAGCTGTTTCTGTTTCTGATACGGACTGATCCGAGGCCCCATAAACAAGGAGAATAGATACCTTCAGACCTATCCATTAATATTCATTGGAAGAGCAAGACCAGCAGCTACTTAATTCCCTTCCCGGCTCAAGAATAAATTCACAATGAGTCAATGATAGTGTGAAACTAAAAATTTTAAAAACACGCTTTAATGTAGATTGAACTAAAATGAAAATAAATTATAGTTTAAAGAATTATAAAACATGCTTTTATAAAAATCGAACTAAAGTAAAATGATTTAATATAAGAATAAATGATGAACGAGAAATTATGTAATTGGGGTAAAGTGTATTATATTTACATCTACTCAGCATTTCGGAATAGAACTAATAAGAAATTATATCAATTAATATAGAGCATCTCTCACGCCTTCACCCCAATGTCATTATTAATTTTGTTTATCTTTATTCTATATTAAGAATGATTTTTACTTTAGTTGGATTCACTATAAAAGCGTGTTTTTAGTTTTAAAATATAATTTATTGTTCATACATAGAAGTAAGCAGTACTGCATTGTACTCTGCTGCATCACGCTTGATTCAGTAACTTTAATGCGCTGTTTACTGCTAGCCCGCTGTCACTACGCCTGCTTTTGCTATCGTTAATAATGGGTGTAGAGTACACCTAATTTTAACACGTGTATTTAAATATGAAAAATTTTAGTCAATTATGATACATTTTACAAAGTATAAGTTGTTGCTTGTATTATACAAATAAAATTATTAAATCTATTGCATAAAATGAGACTAACTTTAATTTAAACTAAACCTACACAATTTTTATTTTAAAATACATTAACTTAGATAGAGCCGGGGTGTAGAGAACACCCCGCGCAAGTGGATCGTGACTAGAGATAGACACCTTTTTCTCTCATCATTGCATTGTTATTATTAAATTATCTGTTCGCGTATGCAGAAAATAATAAAACAATAATAATTTTTCATTTCATCAACTATGAACCATACCATTCACTCACAACTATGAACATTTTCATGCCAGTTAGAACAATGTATTTAAGTAAAAACATTTCAAAGTGAGTAGCTACAAAAACAAATTAAACGGCATACTGACATGCAATCGCGGAACATTTCAATTGACCTAGACTTCGACAGTTAGTGTAAAATGCAAGCACATATCCCAGTTACCAAATATAAAGGGTGCCTAGTGGTTAGAGCATCAGGCTCCAGACAGGAGGGCCTGGGCACATGCCCGATACCAAATATTCTCCGAGCTGTTGTTAATTATGCCACCTGTCTGACGCAGTCACCGAGGCTCACGAAATTCATCCTGGCAACGTACAGATACCTGTCGTTAGCCGAAGTTTTGGAGCCCGAAGGTGACAGTACGATTTTGCTCAAGATAGATTAAGACACCATTCGACCCCTGATTTAACGAGGTCGTTCTCCGTGTGCACTGGTGGATATTTGTGGCATCGGGCATCGAGCCCAGGCCTTCCGGTCTGGCGTCCATGCTCTAGCCACTAGGCTACCACCACGGCCCGAGCACACGGAGTAATAATGGGCCTGTTAAGTCGGTGGTCTGGAAAGTTCCTGTGGGTCGTCGCAGCAGATACCACAGGTGCAGGGCTGAGGCCTCCCCTCCGTCTCCGTACCTAACAGGAGGTGAGATAGGTGGTGCGCCATCTATCGTTAAGAAGTCCAACCTGTCTCAGTTTCTGGCAATCTCATTCCTTCGGGAGACGACAACAACAACTAAATATAATGCTTGTGAAAAGGCAGGATTTCATAAATTAATATTATTTTATGAATAAAAAGGACGTTATGTTAAAATTACATTATATTTTTCATAACAAATACAATACTTTTACATTAAGTGCCTATAACACGTTGATCTACTTTAAATATTATTTAAGATATACTCTAAAGTGTGTGCAATGGGGTCCACATCACTTTTACTTAAGGGTTCCAAGATGACTCCACTCATTTTACGAGGCATTGATAAAAAGGTCTCCTAATAGTATAAAATAAGTTTCGACAAGGTAAAACAATAACAGAGATATCAAAATGAAGGAATTCTGCATACTTTGCATACTGTAAACTCAGTTCTCAACATAGTCACCACTCAACATCTACACATTAGTGCAACTGTTTTATCCATTTTTAATTCCACGATAAAGAAAGATTCTGTATCGTGCGTATCCATTTGCGCACAGCTGCCTGAACTTGATTCATCATTATGACCCAAAATTATTCATTGGGTATATTATTGATTGTTTTACAAGATTAATCGGAAAGGAAATGCGGTGAACTAGGAATCGTTGAGTTGATACATAACCTTCAAATCTTACAAGGCCGCGGCTGCCTAGTGGTCATGTATCGATCGGATGGTTTGCCAAGTATTCGAGCCCTGTACCGCTAAAGACCCGTCGGTAGAGAGCAATGCACGCAAATATGCGTCGGAGAGCTCAAACGTCCTCCTGCTGGTGTGGTAGTTAGAGAGGGGTGTTTGGCTCAGGTGTCAGTCCGTGTCACTTGACCATGGTTCAAAATGACGAGGTCCGCCACCAAAAGCCTCGTAGCTGAACAGTGCGACGTTAATATTCATTTATTTACTCAGGTCTTGCAACATTTTCGAAATTGAAGTCTGAAATTTTCTTGTTTTTCCTTAAATATATCCTTGTTACTTTAAAGTTTTTCTAAATCTAGTAATTTCTAGAATAACACTTTGACGTCATAAAAGAATATCATTTATTTGGAAATTGTACTTATTACACTTTTATCTGTTGCCATTCTAAATTATTAAATTCAAAATTATAAAACAG
>BMAO01024636.1:0-43320 GCA_019973975.1 Trichonephila clavata
AGCATGACAAAATCGAGGACATGCATTTAAACCTAGGATTAGGAGTAATCACCAATGTCTTTAGAGGACTTCACCTTAACTTTGAAGTATTGTCAAAATACTGTCCTAATTGCTTAATTACTGGTGGAGATACGAGAGTCGATAGCGCGGAATTGCTCACGCATGCCAAGAAGGACATGCGGATGAGTGATAAAAATTCCGATGAAACTTCTGGAGGCATGGAGATGCATGCTGCACTAATTATGTGGACACTGTCAATTAGTGATTGCCAAATGAGATTAGTTTCCATGCTGAGTGATTGCTGCTCAAAAGCTTTAATTTTGGTCAGAAAATTGAATCTATAGTTCTGGTGTAAAAATCGAAGAGGAAGAGTGCTTAAATCATTTTGCAAAGATGCTAGGCACGTCGTTACGCAATAAAGCAAAAGAGCGGAAGGTTTTTGCTAGCCCTAGATGGTGGTTAGATGGTCCCGAATAATGTTTCACAGAACTTTGAACTTCAATATATACACTTTCGGCTTCCTGTTTTCTTAAAATTAGATCAGAGATATTTATGACTAAACAACCGAGCATGTTTCGATTTAAAGGTTAGTGATCTATTCAAAAATATAAACAAATCCATAGAAAAAATTGGAAAGTTTATTAGTTCATTGAGCTTTAGACATTCATAGTTTCTGTATTTATTTTGTAGTTTGCATTTAATGCAATTGTATACCCAAAGGCATTTAAAAAGCAGCTGTATTAGGACCAACGCGATGACTCCTTTTTAACGTGAACTAGTTTATTCTTACAGACTCTTTAATTCAGTAAGCACAAACTATTATTTTTCTTTGCTGTTGCCACCAAAATTGCATAGCCATACGAACAGAAAGCATACCAAGACTAATCATTACAAGAATTAAAAATAAATTATTAGCTGCTATTTAAAAGATCTGTATTATTTCAAGTCACAAGTTTTTGTGGGAGTCTATAGTTTGGGGTTTGCCAGTGTAAAAAGTTTACAGGATATCGATAGCCTACCTACCTTCCAATTTTTCAGCCCAGCGAGATTAAGAAATGTGATAAGTGCTTTCTCTTTCCGAATCTATCCTTTTAAACTCCAAATATAATTACCTACTTTTCTGAAATCTCCAGACAAGGGATTTTGTCAAACATCTGGAGGTCATAAATTATCTTTCTATACTTCCGCCGGGTGTGCTTCTGTGACTTTCTTTGGCGCCAACACACTATTCAAATTGAATACGTTAATATGAGAGAATAATTCACCATAAAGGGAATATATCTTGTCTATTGAGTGTTCGGACAAACGGGTGGCGGTAATTCAGGTAATGGGACAGGGAGGGGCTACTACAGAAACATCCTTCGAGACAGTTCGCACGTTTTATGTCCCCAGCGTAAGGTGACGAACCATCGGTGCCTTTTTATGGAGACAATGGCCCATCTGGACAATTGAAAATCCTTACGTCAATCTTGGCATGTATAGATGGAGTTCAGATAATGAGCCGTAGTTACACCAGATAGTATTTTGTAAATTTTGCGGCCATTGTAATTTAATTATGATGAAAAGTGTGAAGTATCCAAGTGAGAGTAAGGTTTCTAAATTAATAAATGCATCAGATAGCGAAACAGAGGGAAGTGATTTTTTAATATAAGTGACAGTGTATCCAACTATTCATCAGACACTGAAATAATAGATTGTGGATAATAAGACGAACAATTTAAGTACTAATAACTAGCAAACTAACTTCAAAGAGTTACCATCCCTAGAGTTTGAAATAGTGGTATGTTTATCACTCAAATTTATTTAACGGATGAAATTGATACAAATGAAAAATAAATTTTCAAGAGTTCTTTTTGAAAAATCCGAAACGGAACCAAGTTTTTATTGTAGTCAGGGGTGCCCTAGGTGAACTGGCGGATCACATCCCGTGACATCACATCCACATACTCCAGTGCCACCTCTGAGGCAAGTGCCGTGCTGACGCACGTCAGTTGACCGGCCGGTTGCCCCCCTTGTTGGGCTCGGTGGTAGGTGGAAGCGCACCGGGGTGAACACCACAAAATCCTCATGAAACCCAGCAGTAATTCTGCAGTGGAGCACCGTTCTATCGAATTTTCTGGCTAGTTTAGATTTTTTTATTACAAATCTCGACACCTGCACAAACGTTTCACCTTTCCTAATTGAGAAAGCCATTTCTGGCAGCATAGGGGAAGTCAAGTTTATCCGTAAGATGGCACTTCGAGGAACAAGTCCCCGGAGTGCATCTTCGAATCAAGCAACAGCCCTAATAAAACTGCATAAGCTAGCTCATTTAGACATTACCGTTGCTCCTCATAGCAATCTAAATTTCTCACGAATTTATTTCGCTAGCGGATTTTCGGAATGTGTCGACCGAGGAAATCCTGGAGAATATGAAAGCACAAAAAGTCTGGAGCCTGACTTATAAAGGTAAGGGGGATGATCAGGTGCTGAACACAAAGCACCTCATCCTGACCTTTAACTCCTGAACTTCCACAGACCGTAAAAATGGCTTACATTAGCTGTCCAGTTCGACCCTACATATCAAATCCGCAGCCCTGTTTTCAGTGCCAGCGATACGGCCACTCAAAAATGTCGGGGTCAGCCCACTTGCCCTCGTTGCAGGGAATCGGGATACAACAGTGAAGACTGCACTAAGCAGGAGCAATGTGTTAGTTGTAAAGGTGAACATCCGGCATATTAGAGCTTTTGCCCTACTTGGATAAGAGAAAAAGATTACAACTATAAAAATAAAAGATAACACGCCGAGCCTCTGGGTAGGAGATAGTTTTATCACGCACGCCGATCTCTGGAAAAGCTATGCTAGTGCTGCTAAAAACATTTAGAGATGTCTCAGTGCAAACTACCCTGGACTCATTAAACAGCTCCGATTCTCAAACAACCCCTAAAACTGAAATTACACCGAAGGCGATTGCTGAATCACCAAGTAATCCCCAACTCCGACCAAGAAAAAATAGCTGGAAGGGCAGAGAACAAGTCCCCCAAAAGACCAATGAGTCGAAAGGCTCGCCAACGCGAGCAGAGACTAATCCTCACTAAGATCCCGAAGAAAGTCAAAGACTTCCACCCAAGATTAGAATCCGATGTGGTGGTAGGTCATGCATCCGAGAGCGACGATGCTCTAATTGACTTTCAATTGGGCCCTTCGACCTCCAGCTGCAGGTTAGGGGCGAGTGATCTCTAATCGTGACCTCCTTTATTTCCTGGAACTGCCGTGGTTTAAGGACTACTTGAGGATCTCGAATTGATCTCTTCCATCATATTCAGTGGACGCGGTAGCCAAGTGGTCTAGGTATCGGATCATGGCTAGCATGTCACGAGTTCAATCCCAGTACCACTGAAGACCCGCCGTGTAGGGGAGCAAAGCACGTTAAATTTGTCGAGAGCTCAAACGTCCTCCCGTTGGTGTGGTAGTTAGGAGAGGGGTGTCAGCTCAGGTGTCATCCGCGTCACATGACCATGGTTCAAAATTACGCGGACCGTCCATAAAAGCCATCGTGTAGCTGAACAGTGGGAAGTTAATATTCACTCACTCCATCATATTCGCGTACCAACCGGCATGCGTTGCTCTTCAGGATATATTCCTGAAGAGTACCATGACATTACGAGTGTATGGTTATAATTGTGTATGACGGGATGTAAATGGCAATACATCTCTAACTGGAGATGCATGCCTGTTCACAGCCCATATCTCAGTAATGTCGTCACACTGCACACACCGTTACAGGCTGTGGCTGTATCGATTCATATCCATTCTTTAGTCAGTCTGTTCCGTTTAATTACTACCGAATGATGTACCGCCCCCCAAGTGGATTTGAATCTATTAGTCAATTGCCAGCTCCTTTTAATTTGCTCGGTGACTTTAACGGACACAGCTCTCTGTGAGGGCATGCTGATACAAATTATTGTGGGTGACAGATCGAACAGTTGATCTCTGATCACTGTCTGTTTAACAACGACGAGAAAACTCATTTCCATTCACCCACGAGGACATTTCACTCCCTCAATCTTGCCATTTGTTCGCCAATTCTGCTACCGTTGTTGAATTTTGAGGTAGAAAGAGACTAACAGTGTATCCAACTATTTATCTGACACTGAAATAAATTATTTGTCTTATTATCCAAAAAATCCATTAAGTGCTAATGACTGGAAAACTAACTTCAAAGAGTTGCCATCCCTGGAGTTTGAAATAGTGGCATGTTGTTTATCACTCAAGAAATTTATTTAAAGGATGAAATTGATACGATAGTTGACGAAACAAATACATTTTCAAGAGTTCTTTTTCAAAAATCTGAAACTGAACCCAGTTGGTCAAAATCACCAGAAACTTAATCTTATTCCATTTCCCGTTACTTCTACAATGCATTATTTACGTCTGATTATACTAATGAGTATTCAAACCTAGAACAAAAATGCATTTTCTTCCAATACAATACTTAGCACTCCTTTTTTCAGTTCTGTCATAAAGAAACTGATTTATGAGAATTTTGAAATGTGTGCGCTTTAAGTCAAATCCAGATGCTGAAAAGTTTGATAAAGTAAGCCCCGTTTTGGAAAATTTGTTCTGAAAATTTCGGAACAATTTATACTCCCGAAAGAAATTTCTGTTCACGAGTCTTTTCTTGGTAAAGAAAACTGCCTCCGTCAATATATTCCTTCCAAGCGATCTCAAAATATGGCATACAAATTTATAAATTACGAGATTTCATTTCTGGATACATTTAAAATTGTCTATACTGGCAAAGGTACCGAGCTGACAGAACCTGGTGCACTATACGGAGAATGAGTTGTCAAGATATTGTTAGCCGATTTAGAAAATAAAGGCTATAATCTTATATATTGATATTTGTTTCCCCTGAACTATCGATTCACATTTAAAAAGACGTGGCATTGCCCGAAAAACAGGAAAGGTATGCCGAAAGATTTACCTATTCATTAACAAACAGATTGCATTGTAGCTTTTCAGGAGGAGGTTATTAATGTGTTTGTATTCACATTTAAAAAGTGATCTTGGCAACATTTCAAGGAATTGGAGTATTTTTCACACAGAAATACACCGGAAAGCTGTAGAAGATATAATCAACGCAACGTAGTTCCTTTACAAGTACATGGGAGGAATTGATACCGTAGATTCTATCATGCATCACTACCCAGCTTTTCGGATTTATCTTTTTATGGTGCAAGGACCAATTTAGATCATAATGCGCCAAGAGAGACAAGAACAGTCAAGATTTGCAGGCCATAAAGCCTTAGTCGGGCATAGTCCTATATAAGCCTTTCTTAGAATCTATAGATTAAAATCAGATATGAATAAAACCCTTGATGCTTAGGAATTTAAACGCAAGTGAGGAATTTGTGCTATTGTTTAAAATACTGGATATAGTAAAATCAACAGAGTTAAAAAGCCGATGTCCAAGATGATTTGAATGTGGACAATCACAGAGTATTTTACCGATAGGGAGACATTACACATCTCGCAATAGGGTGGTGGTTCACCAAACAGAAGATGCCTATGCGTTAGGCGGGTGTGTCCTAGGCGCAGTCTAGTCTATTTCCCCTGCTCACGGCGGTTACTTGATGGCACAGTTGGAGCAAGAACGGGCATGACGCTATGCAACTCATTCATTTTTGGTCCCAGTTTGATTGCCATACACTTTGCAGTTTCTGCCTGAAGCAAGCTTTCAGGTCAGAGTGCGGAATAGGGAGCCTTTCTGAAGAGCCTGTCGCTGATCGTGCAGCTGTATCAGCCAGTTCATTTCTAGTTATTCCGGCATGTCCCGAGATCCAACAAAATCTGATATCTTTCTTCTTAAGATGATTAGCCAAAGCATATGTGATGTCCACAAGGATGGCATGAGACGATGAATGTAAAGAGACAATGTTTTGAAGGGCTGACAGGGAGTCTGTAAATAATGAACTTTTTACCGCGTGATAGTGAAATATGTTCTATAGCTATTCTTAGCGCATGAAGTTCAGCAGTGTAAATGGATGCCGAAATTGGTAGAGCGTCTGTAATTACAGTGCTCAGCGAAACTACCTCCGAACCAACATGGGATTCAGACTTTGAGCCATCCGTGAAGATGGGTTCATAGTCGGAAAAGCTCTCTGTGCTCCGAGTACAGTGTAATGTATGTACTCTCAGGAGTGCATGCTTTGGAGTAGCATGACAAGGTAAAATCAACCTTAGGATAAATCACTTTCCAAGGGGCACCTCAGAAATCTTACACAGAGCAATTCTTCCAATGTTCAGATTTAAGTCATTAAGCAGGTCTAATTCTAAAGTGAAAAGGTTGCGAGTAAGTTAGGGATGAACTATGAATGTTAAAATCATAAAGGCTAAAATTGAACAAATAGGAGTATGCAGTATTTTCATTGATTGGATTTTCATAAAATGGTTCAAACATGAATACTTCCTCCGCAAATCTAATGGGTGTTCGTAGGCTTCAGCATAGAGGGACTCAGCCGGTGATGTACGGAAGGCTCCCAGGCAAATTCTTAAGCCTTGATGATGTACTTGTTCCAAGATCTTCAAAAGAGATTTGCACGCAGAACTGTAGACCACAGATCCTTAGTCCAGTTTTGATCTAATCAGAGCTCTGTAGAGGCGAAGCAAGGATGTTCGGTCTGCTCCCCAGCGAGTATTTGCTAATACTTTGAGGATGTTTAGGGCCTTGGCACTTCCGATTTGAGATCTTTTAAATGTCGATGGAATCTGAGAGAGTGGTCAAATATAAGACCTAGAAATTTGAACTTAACTTTAATGAGGCTTCTACCAATAAAAAGCTTAGGGTTTGGAAAAACCCCACGCTTTCGACTGAATACAACACTAACCATTTTTCTGTTGAAAAAACAAAACTGTTCTGTTCAGCCCATTTAGTGAAGTTGTTAATAGTGGTCTGAATTTGTCGTTCTGCAACATTGAGGAATCTAGACGAGTACGATATTTGTACATCATCCACATATAGAGAACACTGAATCCCCCGATTTATATGATGGGTTACGCTATTTTAATATATAAAAGTACGCTTAAAACAAACCCTTGCGGGACACTTTGTTCTTGGATAAAAATATTTTAATAAAATGAACGCAGGCGTACCTGGAAAGAACGATGGTTTAAAAAATTTGATAAAAACTGGCAAATTCCCTCCGATGTCCATTGCATATAGATCTATAAGTATGCCGTACCTCCAAGACATGTCATAGGAGTTTTAAATGTCAAAGAAAACAGATGTTATACTATATCTTGAAAAAAGCCTCCCCGATGGAAGTCTCTAGCCGAATGAGATTGTCTGTGGTCGATCTTTATTTCCGAAATCCACTTTGAAGTGGTGAAAGGAGATTATGTGACTCAAGGTGGAACATCAACCTCGCACTATGTGCTCCATGAGCTTGCTTAAGCAGCTTGTAAGGGCAATAGGGCGGCAATTATTTGCTGAATCTTTACCAGGCTTCGGAAACTAAAACGTGGGCATGACACCACTGTGTGGGAAAAACTTGCGTTTCCCAGATGCGATTGAACAATAAGAGAAGATAGATAACTTTCGGACAGATGCCGTAACATAATATAGTGTAGCCCGTCTGGACCTGCTGCTGTGTTACCCGAGCGATGCAGGGCTACGCGAAGTTCAAGGAGTGTTAGCGGGGAGTTGTAGCTTTCGTTTGAAGAGGAAAAATTCAACTTCACCCTCTCTTCTCGACGCTTTACCGCTTGAAATGCGGGTTATAGTTGTCGCAACTAGACGTTTTAGCGAAGGTCTTGGCAAGATTGTTGGCAATTTCAGGGAGGGTATGGATAGAGACTCCATTCCTTACAAGCATGGAGACAGGGCTAGCATTGTATTTTCCACCGATCTTATGAATTTTGTTCAAAACCTCTTTACTTGAGGTTGAACATGTGATGTTACCAACATTTTATCCACGATTCCCTTTTACCATGCCGGTGGATTTTCCTGGCACGTGCTTGAGCTTTATTAAAAGCAATCATGTTGTCTGGAGTAGGGTAACGTCGAAACCGATTCCAAGCCTTGTTTTGATCCTTTGTCATTTGGCATTCTTTGTTCCACCAAGGTTTGGGGAAACTGAGGACTCTAGAGGATGGTTGTGAAATTCAATTATTAGCTGCCGATAGGATACAAGATGTTACTAAAGATACCGCTTCATCTATTGAGCCAGAGTTTACCATGCCTTCTGTTTTATCTGCTTGGGTCCTGAAAGTTTCCCAGTCGGCCTGATCGAACTTCCACCGTGGTTGGCGAAGAGTCGCACACGCAATTGGTGTAGCGTAAGATATAACCACTGGGAAGTGATCACTACCTAAGGGATTTCCAAGAACACTCCATGTCAGATCTAATAGCAATGATGGAGAGCATATGGACAAATCAATGACGCTAAATGATTGGGTTGGAGAGTGAAAATAGGTGTTAGAGCCGTCATTTAGGAGGGTGAGGTAAAGTTCTGCAAGAAGCTTTTCGACAACTTTTCCTCTAGAATTCACATCTTGGCAGCCCCATAGCAAATGATGAGCATTGAAGTCACCCAAAAGGAGGAATGGTGATGGGAGTTGATCTATAAGCTCTTTGAGTTCTCTAAAATTCAAGGGTGTGTTGGGTGGTAGGTATACATTACAGATTGTAACTGTAGAAAAAATGGAAACCTGCACCGCAACAGCTTGAAGCGACATGCGAATTAGGACTGGGGAGAAGGGTGTCGCGTGGTATTGCAGTCATTCCGAACATTGGTATATCCTCGCATGTTGGATGTGCATGATTGTTTTAAAAGAGTCTTGCAGAGCCATGCACACAGGTAAATGTTCATTCATTAGCGATTTTAAATCCTCTAAGTTTTTCCAGAGATCATGACAATTCTACTGAATTATTTTACTAATACTTCAGCTACGGAGAGCCTTTAGGCTTTTCGGAGTTATGCTTCTCTGTAAAAAAGGTAAAGGGAAATCATGACAAAGCTATTTACCAATTAAGTACAGCGTCTTCATCTTTGGTGGTTTGAATTCCACCAGATTCTATTAGAATTGATGGCTTCAGTATTTCGGCAGCTTCCTGGACATTGCCAGTAGCTGGCCGTTTGGTAGAACTTTTATCTATTTCCATCAAAACTTCAGTATCGGAAGGTACTGAGAGGTGCAATGTTTCAGGAGACCGTTTGTCTAGGCTTAAGGACTCTAGGCCCGTGAAAGATGTTTCAGGGGGAGATAGAGTTGTTTCTTGTTCAACTAAGTTATTTGTAATGGGTTTTCGAGCTATTGGGGAATCTACGAGATTCAGAAGTTAAATTGTCAATGTTTGTTGGTGTTTCTATGTTGCTAATTTCTGTTTGAGTTCCTATGTCTGTTTGAGTTGCAGTATCTTTGATTTTGTGTTGGTCATTACTGCATTAGCATAAGAACTGGAAGTTCGAGATGGTAAGATATTGATCACCCGTTTCTTTACTTCAGAATACGAAAGGTTTTCATGTACTTTAATTCTTTGCATTTCTTTTTCTTGCAACCATTTTGTACAGATTTTGGAATAAGCAGCGTGTTCCCCTTGCAGTTTGCACACTTTCTCCGTTCTGCCGTACATGCTTCGCTGGCGTGCTCCGTACTACTGCATTTATTGCAGGTAGCAACGCCGTGACAAGCTGTTCCATGACAGCAATTTTGACAGCTAAAACATCCGAGAGGGTCAGGGATGCAAGGTCTTATTTTAATGTTTAAGTAACCAATTAGTATGTTTTCTGGTAATGTATGTTTAGAAAATGTGAGTATAAATAATAAAGTTAGTTTTACCGTCCTTTATGGAAGTTATTCTTTTGACAGCCTCCCCTCCCCTTGAGAAGCTATCTCTTCAATTTCAGAATCGGGTAAAGGTATCAGATCTGGGCAGTAAATCACTCCTTTTGGAAGAATTGAGTGTTTTGTGAGGAGTTAGCAGTAATAGAAATGTTTGAAAGATTTGTGCATTGTAGGTGATTTTGATTGTGTTGCCGTTTCTATCAGTAAATCACCGGATGGTAATTTTTAATAGATTTCACAGTACCAGCTGAACCAGGTACAGCTTTAGAGACAAGAAAAGGTGAAGCATTGGAAAGTTTCCTGTTATCAGTTGCATGAAGAACAATAAATTTGGGAAAAGATTCGAAGCAAGTTTGAGAGTTGGTGGGCTGACCATGTGTTGGGTATGTTGGGTTGGGGATTTTCAAGGATGCGTTTTTAACTTTTTCCTTATTTTTGTATTTTAATTTTGTTTGAGAAAGGAGGAGGAGAATCCTTTTGATTTTCAGAGAACCAGTTTGGCGGGGCTAGCCCCAGATTCAGCAACCATCAGTGGCCTCGGGAGAGCCCCCGCTCTGCAATGCAGGACCCTATCCAGGCACCACCTGGAGCTACAAGGCAGGCGAGATTATACACCAGCTGATAAAGCAAAGATGACATGTTGGTTAGGCTTCCCTGGGCTCCTGTACTATCTGGCAGCCTGAGACGCAAAACTCTGCTTTTCTCCGGTACCCTCTACATGGCCGCTTCCTCCAAGACCCCACCTCCCCAGTCCGAAGGTCCTCAGAAATTTAACACCTCGCTCCAAATGGCAGTTTTCCCAAGGAGCAGTCTGTTGTAACGTCATACCAGTTGTGAAAAAACCATCAGACTCAACTTCATTCCACTCAGTCCTGGTCTGCCATAGGACTTAGTCGCAAGTCAAATTAAAGAGGAAAAAATCAATAATAAAGCAAGACCCACTAAGGGGATAAACCATAAAATCAAATTCCTGGATATGTATTCTTAGGAAATAAAAACCCGTGTTTTCTTTTTAACTATGGCGGAAAAGGAAGTGGGGGAATAAAGGTGAAAAGTAAAGATCGCTCGGGAGAGGCGAGTGCGCGAAACCCGTAATCACAAGAGAGTGAGCCCTTGCCAAAAGATCACTAGGGCACCTCGGGATTGTGACACCCGTACTCGCCCAAAGAAGGTGAGGGGCCAGCTTTTCGGAAGATTGTACAGTGGTACAAGTTTCTTGTGTTTTGATCACGGCAATATATTCAAATATTCTATTCTGCAAACAAAAGGGCAAAAAAAAAAATTGGCAGGTAGAGACTACCGATGGAAGTGAAAACTTGGAACTTTTAGTATAAAATTAGAAATTTCATAATGTTTGAATTAGAATTATCAACATCAATCTGGTTTTCACATCTATTGACACTCCGAGCAACAATTATATGCATGTTTGTGCTTTTTTATTATTCAAATATACTATGGGCTGTACAAGATCATGACAATATAAATACAATTCAATTGGCATATACAATCATTTATGGATAGTATGCATTTCCTTAAATTTCAATGTACTTTATTTTTATTTTAATTGTTTGCATCATTGTCATCATTAATTTCAACATCTTACTTAGACTTTTTGTATTTTCAATTAGTTTATTTTGTTCAAAAGATACAATAGGCTTATGGTAACTAAAGTAAGAAAGGAAACTGATTCCAATTTATCCAAGTATCGTGTAAAAACCGCATCAATCGTCGTTTTACATTTAGTACCGAGTTTTCGATCATTGGACATATTTAAATTGTTTCATTTAGAAATTCAATTAGTGGTCAATTTTTATCATCTGCAAGGTTAATATTGAAGTCTCCACTTAAAATCATCGGTACACTATCATATTTTTCACCAAATCTCTTCGAGTATCTCTAAACCTTTTTATAGATAATCATTTTGTAAAAAATAGCAAAGCACATTTTATTTTTGACAATTTAAATTAATAATGATTTCAAAATAGTAAATTATTTAAAAAATATTTAATGAAATTAAAGTCTTAGCCGTTTTTATTTTAAACTAAAGATTTTAATGACATAAGGTAATAAGCTATAATTTTGCATTAATAAGCATATTTTAAACTTCAGCAGATGAAGTTGTAATTATTGGATTTTATAAACTTTTATTTCAAAATCCTCGATAAAAATACGATTGAACAATTAGAAGTCTGTTTTACCACGGTAGTAAGAAAACGTCTAAGCCGCTGTGAAATACTAATCCAGATTGCGCAATGCATGCAGAGGTTAAATATTGGAAAATAAATGCTACCAAATTTTCAAATGCCGAATACGAAGATTTAAGATAATTTTAAATGTACAATTTTCAGATGCCAAAACAAATACGAGTATTTAAAATAATTCTGTTATTTTTTTATCTTTAATATATTGGTCTACTTATTTAGTACTCACTGTTGTACTGCACAATGATTCTTCAATTAAGCAATTCAAATAATCAAACAAAAATACTATTTCAACAATGCACAGTATATACACATTGAACTTGTCACTAAAAAAATCCATTCAATTTCACTTAAGATAGACACAGCACTATACTTCAACTGTATAGCTACAGATACTGCTATAAGCATGTCGTTGACGCGAAAGTACGAGATTTCAAACATCGAAAAAGTGTCTAAGGCGCACACCACACTGCGCGTGCGTCAATCATGAACGTGTCGGTGACGCGAACCCATAACATTCCCCTACCAAAAAGTGCCCAATGTGGCTAAAAAATTCATACTTCAAAAGAATTTCTGAAGTGAGAACAAACGTTGTTCAAAAAAATCCAGATACAAGGAAATAAAATGCAAACCCGTGTCACGAGAAACCAATCCCTTACGATTAAATTGACGTCATTTTCCAAATGTATATACAGATGCCAATAGAAAAAGACAACACAATGTGTGCCATGCACAAGAAATTCATTAAAAAAACGCAATTTTTTAAAAAAAATTTTATGAGTGAAAAAATTTGCAACGTAGGACTTAGTCGCGGGGTTTTTTGAAATATTCCACAAGTTCAAGAACATTTAAATGTTTATATATTTTCTTATACTTATCTTGTACATTTTCTTTAGTTTTCTAACATTTTCTATATTGGTAAGCAAATGTGTGGGATTTGTTATTTTTTGAAAGTGAACTTTTACTTCTAAATTCAGAATTGGTTTTTTTAAATCTAGCGAAAGCTTCTACTGTATGTTAAGATATTAATGATTGTAAATTGCAAGTGTCAGCGTATTTGATTGCATTTAAAACTTTGAATTTTAAAGGAAACTAAGATTGGAAGGGAAACTTGTCCTGTCCCGTGCGTGCGTAAACTCTTCGAACGTACAAGGCTGGAAAGTGCTTCTTTCTCCTTCAGGGGCCCTGAAGGGGATTTAGACACCAAAAGTCTTATATTTAGAAAAGTTTGCAAGAAATACAAATTTCCAGTTTGTTCCCTGCCCCCATATCAAAGTTCCAGTTCTTTCTAAACTCTATTCATTCAAGACTGGGGAGGAATTGTTAACTTTCCGTTTAGAAATTTAATAGGCTATTTAGCATTTATTGTTCTTCGAATAGCACCACATAACATGTACCTATGTAGTAAAATCATGTCTGTTTCAATCTAACCCTGGTGTAAAACATCGGAATTGTTTATTAAGGTTAGTTGAAACACAGTCACTTGCTGGAAAACTTTTCTAAGTTATCGGAATTGAGATTTTGCTAAAAACGGACGATATAGTATCAAACAGAGGTTTTATAACTTTTATTGGAAAAACTCCCATTTCGTAACGAAAAAAAATCAATTTCTCTATTATAGAAGCCGAGTATGTTGACCTTACAGAAGCGTCAAAGAAATTTGTATGGTTAACCCTGAACTTCACGCGCATGGTATCTCATACCCAAGGGTTCTTACATTTCGTTTTTGCCGTAAAGTTTTGTATACAAAGGTGAAAGGTAGAGAAACAATACGTTTATTACACTTTTCGCACATAAGTTTAGTTGTCTTTTTTTATTAGGGCATTCAGTACATCGCTTAGACACTTAGTCTTCGTCGCGAGCGAATGCGATGTTTTCACTACATCTTTTCTTAATTTTGTAGAATTATTGCTTGCTAGTTTTTACATTCTTTTGTAAATCAAAATCCAAAACACTTCAGAAATCAGCATCTGGTTTGGTGTTCAGTAGGTGGTTTCTAACTGCTTAAAATAACTTGCGCATTACTGTTGCAACGTTCAACACAAAACATATAGTCATAGGCTGACGATTACATTTTTCTAGCCATTGAATATGATTGTCATTTTATCAAGGACGATAATTTTTCCCTATCCGTATAGATTTCAGTAGGAGAAACATACTATTATACTCTTAATCATTCGATTCTACATCATCCCGACAAAAACTTAATCCAAAAGCAATGCTGTACTATATTAAACACCGTGTCTATTAAATAGCTTAGATATCGCATTTCTTCATTGTAACTACATTTATGCGCCATTGAATAGGAAATATTTGAGCGTGCTCGTTATATTAGAACTGTAACGGCAAATCACGCACATAGTGCAACATACCCGAAGAGGCGGCATCCAAAAATATACATTTAGAGTTTGCCTTCAGTTTAAGGACTCTCAAAGGACATGAAATTAAAGACAGCTACTAGAGAAACTATTTTCCGAAAATGTTTAGATGGAGTTTTGAAAAAGTTAAGCGGTGGGTATGATATACCTTGCGCGAGAAGTGCCGAGTTAAACTTATTGAAAAAATAAAGCTTAAATTTAAAGGTAAATGAATATAATGTGGTAATCAAGTAAACATAAGTTTCGAATTCACCGTTCGAGAACTATAGGAAGTAACATATTGAAGGCCGTTACCATTTTATTTTAAGTGATTTAATTCATGACAGTACTTTAATGCTTTGCTGTTCTGATAATACGCTTGAATACCGTTTATTATTTACCATAAGGCAAAAGCAAGGTTTAATTTTTTCAATTGTTTTGGAAAAAGGGGCAATTATTAGATGGCGCATACGAGAAAGTGAAATTGATGGAGATATCATTCGAAAAGAGGAAGGAATCAGTATGATACAAGAAAAGTTGTGGTTCAGAAAGTCACTTAAATTTTAGAATGTACTTAAAATCTTTCAGAAATTGAATACAGAAATTTGTTCAAAAAGTCTTTAAAATGTCAATTTTTTATTGGGGTTTAATGCCTTTTCAGAAATGCTTAATTTCGTATTTTTTATAATAGTTAAAAAAATTCCATTTTTGTTCAGATATTTTTTTCTTATGAGAATTTATTTTACTTTTAGAAGCAGAGTTTCATTAATTTGCTCTTTACATCTTAAAAATTTAAATTCCTCTTTTGAAACCCTTGAGAGGTCTTCTATGATAAATACGAGATGAATGACATTCGAAAAGAAAGAATCGAAGCTTGAAAAGTTCCCATTTTTAGAAACTTCATTTTACAAGAATATTGTCTCAAAGCCCTAAATGTTTTCCATTCTTACTCCTTCAGACTAAACGCCGTGTTTCTGATTTTACCAATGCTCTACTTTTAAAAATGCACCTTGGTGCCATTTTGATACGGCTTGAAATATCCTTTGTGCCAAGGGGAGAGCTATAATGGAAACTTACCCTAAAAATCCTTTAATTATCCAATAATCAATTGCTCTACATACTATAGCAATTATTCCCGTTGGTAACAATAAATATATCGGTAATTATTTCTATATCGATAGTATACTAGGTAGTTTATTTTATACACAATATGTTGCGAGCATAATTCAATTGCACAAGTGACACACTAAAGTTGATTACACATGCAAGACTTTAGCATCTTAGGACACAGTACGATTTAAATGACAAAAATCGGTCAAAAAGAATCAGATTTAATTTTTAGCCTAAATTTTTCTTTGCACTCTTCTATAACCTCAAAATATTTGCAAGCTCTAAACTTGAAAAAAAAACGTAGAAATATAACTTACGTACGTTTTTATTCCATCCCCATGGAAAATCAAAACGTTAGACTTGCTTCTCTGAAAAACAATAACTAGTTGGTCTCCATTTAAAATGTTAATACTTTGTTTCTAAATTATGCCAAATGCTTTGAATTTTTTTAGTTATTGCTACTAGTACATTTAACAAGTCTGTATGCATTTAATGAAAGCAATACTTGCTTTAAAAATAATCGAATTCAGAATTTGTGCATTTCTTAAAGAACTTTCAATAGGCATTTTCATAAGTATAGCAAGAATACCAATCATGTTATCAGAAAACCCATACCAACTTTTGCTATGCATAGTTTGATGTACTCGTAAATCAAATTTCATGCGTGTATGTAAACTTTTGTTGGAGGATTATCATTTTAAAATCACACATTTTAAGTTTTTTCCTTAAAAAAATTAAATATGGCTAGCTTTTTATGAAATTTTGATCCAAAGTCCGTTTTCACATAGTATATATACACACGGAAGACAACCAAAAAATTTGAAAATCCTTAAATTAAAAAATTTGTTTAAATTGTACCATGTTCCCTTAAACACTTTAAAAAGGCATCTTAGAAATTTAATGGTATTAAGTATTCCCCATTTAATACACCAGAAAAAATCCTCGTTTTTGGTTTGTAACAAAATTAATAAATTATTTCATTTAAAGCTGTACGCGACATCCGTTTACTACATTCCTACAAATTTAATCACAATTTATACGCTATTTATAATATTATGAAAGTTTGTTATTTAGAGCATTAACACACTACTGAAGTTAATCTTTTAAACCTATTAATCAAGAGGTCATTAAATTTTCATAAGAAAAGTTTTAGTTTTATTACTGCGACTTCATATACTTAATGTAAAGCGAAATCTTGTAATTGAAAAATGTAAAGATGCGACATAATTATCAATTTCAATAAATACATTTAAGCAGAACATAAAATCATCGAACATTAACATTTAATCATTTTTACTTTGCGATATCTAATGGAAGAGAAGTCGCAGTCATTTATTGCATATAAAAATATTTCCTTCTTATAAACAGGCTTCTTGAAGAGGAACCGCGATAAATAATTTGATGGATTAAGTTTTGAATGCGCTCCATGTATTGCGTTAGTGCATTACTTTGTATACAATTAAAAACTTAATTCCTGAGGGATTAGCAAACTATTTAGTTAACAGCGTTTCTCTCCCCTCCTTGATTTTCATTGATTTTAAATTAAACCTCTTTGAAAGTATTAGAAATAATATCCACTTTATTTCAATTGGTCTTTTATAATAAGCTTTAATGTAATATTTATTAATTGTTTAGTATCATCTTCATTATCCACCTACAATATTTATGTTATCTTAAACATTGCAGATCATGCAAGAAAATAAAGTAGTTTTTCGAAGAAAAGGGTGTTTTTGTAATGCCATATCCACGAGTTAAGTGTCAATTAATGGCGTGCTGTTAAGTAACTCAGGGCTATTGGTGATCGACCTCGGTTAAGTGACGAGAACGAAACCAGATACCACACCTACAGGAGGGCATGGAAACACGGCAGATTTAACGCGCGCGCGTGTCAACATCTTTTAATCAAGGCCCAGAATCAGCAGAAGTCATTCCTAGTATTAGTAGTATAGCACTTTCGATAAATTTCAACATCGAAGGCACAAAAAGACATTTTCGGCAGATATAAATCCCCCTTCAAATAAAAGTATACAATTCTAAGGATGGCAGAATTTAACTAAGGCTAAACACAGAAACCTTCCTTCATATTATAAAACCTTTAAGTTGTATGTAGTATTTTGCTGCTGTTTAATTACGCCTTAAGATATATTTAAAAGCTCTTTCACACGGTTGCAATTAGTTAACTATTCTGTTCCGAAGTATATACTAGTATTGCTAACTTAATTGAAATAGAAGTTAAATTAAGTTCAAGTTAAATGCCACTTCACACTTTAAAACTTTAGATTGCGAGATATTATACATGTAATCTCCGTGAGTGTAAATAATTTCCTCGCATATTTTTTAAATCGCTTCAGTAATTTGGAACCACTACAATACCGATAGCATTGCCTTATTTGAAAATTAACATGGCTAGCCACTTCCATCTAAATGGAGGTTTTTAAAAGGTTTTTCTCTCCTTTGAGATACACGTTTCTTTCCTTTTTGTAACTTCTCTCAATCCCTTCGACATTAAAGAGAAAAAATGGCTCTTCAATCGCTCAGACGACCGTTTCTACGGACACTAAAGACGGCTCAGTGAGCATTTATTGCTCTTTTAGACCACAGATTGGTTAATTGAATGCCAACAGGAAATATATTCAATAGACCTGGGAAAAGAATAGGAGATTGTCTCATTCTTGTGAGTGAAAAGAGATTCTTGGGATAACAAAACTTTAGAGTGCATTGTAAAATAATAAAATCTTTAGATTAAGAATTTAAAATAAGAAAATGTTAAAATAGCCATTAAGAGACAATTTGCAGTTTTATAAACTTTGTTTGATATTGAACTGTTATTTCAGGTAACGCGTGTCTTGGCGACAGCACATTTGGGCGCCAAGTCATTAAAATAAAGCAAATTAAAGTCGCACTATAATTCATCAAGGACTATTTGCAACGGAGAAAGATTGCTTTCGCCTCACTTTTCGCCAAACTTTCATTTTGAACTGTGTGGTGTATTTAACTGCGACCAGTTAAAAACTAATAACTAACTGAACGGAAGCATTCCGTTTAATGCCAAGCCAACTATTGGAATGTATGTAATGAATTTGTAGATACAAGTATTGTACTGTACTGTACATTCGAAATTAGCGACGTCCGATCGAAAGCAGTACGAGAAGTTTCTTCAATTATTCCTTAGATTGTAAAGATTTGATGTACCAGTGACTGGCTACAGCTGTGTTATTGGCCGAAGTTATTACCTCACGAAGATCAGGATCAAGCATACATCCATCGTAAATAAACATTTAATCTGACAAAATAACTAGTATATTGCTCTAATCGATACATTTACTACAGAAAGAAGGCACTGGGATATCAAGTTGGTGACCATCACGTGCTTGATATTATGCAGCATCCGATGCTTCTCGTCGAAACGAAAGCAAAGAAACAAATTAAGGTGCCCGACTAGTGCAAAATCAATTTTGATGAATTTTGTAAAAAAATTCAGTTATTCTTAGTATTTGAATTTTCTTTCTGAAAATACCTTACTTTTGTTTGTACTCCAATTATCTACCAAGTTAAAAAAGTTTTTATGTCAAGCGAAAACTACAAAAACGAACCGGAAGTTAGAAATCGAAACCGGAAGTGCTCTCAATTTGAAAGAAGTTTGCTCTTTTGAGTTTATAAAATATTAATTTAGGTAATATTAAAACTGAATATGGTGATATTTCTTAAAATGATTTAATAGTGTTTAGTAAAATTTGGCAACAACTTTACAGGTTTGTCATTTTTCGATTTCCTTATGTTCCAGCTACTCGATTTCTCTCCACATTTAACTTATTTTTTTATAATATATCAAAATCTTTTTTAAGACATTAATTATGGCTCAGTCAAGGTGAGAGGTCTAAAAAGCACCGATTTATTGGAAATCTATACCATTCGTGCTGCAATTAATGAGAATGAGGAAACATTCGAGCCCAATTCTATTGAATCCGCCAGTGCCAAGAAATTGGAATGAAGCCATTCAAGTTTGGGAATTTCCTCAGAAAGATTGTTTGAAACTGATGAAGACAATAGAATTGTCAACTTGACAAATTTAATTGTTTGCCCTAGTTTGTTGCCCTGATTGTTATTCTCAGGACTTGGAACTTATGGAAGACTGTCGGTGGATTACGCTCACATATGAACCTAAATTCAAAATCTGCTCCGTCTTTAAGGTTTTCCTACGACAGAGAAGATGAAAGGTTCTTGTCTCAAAAACTCTTCAATTGTTTTGGGGCTAGTGATAATTCGGAAAGTATTTTCAGCGGGCAAAAAGTTGTGCTTTCCTTGGTTTATCTTTCCTTTCAAAATTTGTTACATACAATTGAAATTTATAAAAGCAATCTTTGACCTTATAAAGTGGGTAAAAATAGAGTTCAGATTAATTCGGAATTTTGCTCAGTTGTCCAGAACCGATGACAGTACAATTTATTTTTGTCCCATTGCCTGATCACGCGCACGTTCATCAGGATTATCTATTTCCCATCCCGCATATGGCAACTAATTTCAGATTCCAGATTTGGTGACTAGTTACAACTTAGTTCAATTAACTTTTAGTTTTTTTTAAACACCCTTTTAAACTAAATAACTTTTCTTAATCGGAAAAATGACCATTATATTGCAGTAATCGATATTACCGCAGAAAAACTACGAAAAAATTTGTACTACGAGCAAAAGATTTCGATTTAGTGACTATGAGGTGACTGACATTATGAAGCATCTGATGCCACTCGTCAAAACGAAAAGCAAATTAGAGCAGCATTGCTTCAGAAAGTGGCGTTTTGTCTAACAAAAAGACCGTGTCTAGAAGTAGCCGACATTTTGAAATCACTTATTCATAGAATGTGTTAAACATTCATTTTTAATATTCAAGAATGGGAAGGGAACTACAAAAATGCAAAACCGTTTGTATTTATGCGAACGTTATTATATATACTTCTGAAACAAGTTGCTCCAGGTTTAGAAGATGTAGAATTGCCTTCTTACGAAAAAAAATTCTCACTATACAGCCAGCTCACTTCAGGGAAACTATTCTTGTTGCGTTTAACTTAGTGTTTTAATGTTTTATCGAATACATGATTACTTTCAAGAACAAAAGGTGGACACAAATTAAGAGAATGACATTATCTAAAATACATACGAAACCACTGCGCTAGCGTTACATTTTCCGCTACATTTGTTTACTGGCGCACCTAATTATCATAAAAAGTCTGTCGTCAACAAGAACAAGCAATCTAACAACAAACGAAAATAAAGAAAAAGGATTTGCCTACTTGGAGAAACATGCAGTTCAATACCCAAGAAATGTTCAGAAGTAATCCATTAAATGTTATCCAGCTTTGGATTTGTATGCTAGTTTAGAAATGTCCAATCTACAGCTGTATGAAAATTTAGTGCAATTCACCCTGTGTAGAAAGATTTGACAAGTAACAACTATCCCAGCGACCAACCAGAACTATTTATATTGGCCAAAGTTATAACCTCTTGAAGCAGAGAACAGAATATGCATCAGATGCAAAGAGCCTTTTTTATATAAACAAAAAGCCCAGTATATTTCAGTAATCCATAAATATTTTTTATAAACAAAGAAACCGCAAGGAAAATACAAAAAAAATTTACTGCTAGAAAGAAATTTATACGCAAGGATGACAGTTTAGTGACCAGCACGCGATTCACAGGAAGTATCAATGTCTCTTGAAAACAAGATTCAAGCTCAACATTAAAAACTGGAAGTTCGGTGATGAAGCTTTGGACTGAGAGACGAGTACACGACTAATGGCTCAAAGATAATCAATATCTGCGTTATTTGTGCAAAATAGCCTCTCCCTTTACAATAAGTTCATGTGAAGATGTAGCCCACAATCCTGACCAATTCTTTTTAGTGTTACTACAGCGAACTTACGACTTGCCTGTATCTCTAACTGACGTTAAAGAATCTATACTAAAGCTATTCAACAAATACAATTATCATTGGCCACTCTTCTAATCACGATTTTATAGACCTGGGACTTATTCACTGAAAAGTGGTAGATACATCTGTAATCTATCGGAAAAGAAACAATCCTAATCAGAGAAGCCATCTTTAAAATAACTAGCAGAAGACTATTTGTCTCATACTATCCAGGACAGAACGACAATGAACAAATGTTTCATTGATGTGGGGATATTTCTGGAACTTGCGTTTCAAAATATTGGAAATATTGTTGCACTTTGTTCATTACTAGTATCTTGTTCAACGCTGGTACCGAGTACAGAAGTAATAACTCGTTCAGCACCTGCACGTTCCCCCACTACCTGTCTTAGCAAAAGCTGATGCGAACATGGAAATATTTAAACACACAGTGTGTTAAATTCTAAAGAGTAATTAAATTTAAGAGAACAAGGAATTTGAAAGACTATAGACATCAATGGCAACTTTGATGAATTTCTGCCGCCATTTTTTGCAAGTTTGCATAGGTGAAAAATTGTCTACGACTCCCATGAATTGTAAAATTGCAAAGCATTCTAGGAACAAGTAGGGACAGATTGACGATCACGAAGCTAAATCGCGCGTGAAATATGAACACAAATAAATGTTACCAAAGATTATTTACTCTAATATAAAAATGCACTTGTTAAAAAGCTCTATAGAGCTCCAGAAACATCTCCAAGCGTCAGTTCTTTTGTTAGTGTACTGTTCTAAATTCCGTCTTATCGCAGACATCACACGCAGATTCGACACTTTACTTATACGCTTCTAAACACAGAACTTAATATTCATGAACATTTCGTAGTCTCATGTAAATTCCAGAAGTAGCGATGCAAGGGATATTTCAAAGGTTCCTTAACAATGCAAGTTGTCAAAGTCGATAAAGCCAAGGGCCCTAGCAATCTTCTAGGGTTGCCTCAATGTTGGGAAGTGTACCTGTAAAGATCGTTCTACAAGAGCAGCGTTTCATTGCAAGGGAATCATCCATGCAATTTAGTATTTTAATTTTCGAATTATAAAAATAGGGAACGCGCTTCAGTTTTCTGCTGCAGATTATAAAATGTATGTGGATAATTTATCGGATATGGGAAGTGGTAATGGATAAAAGAATTCATCAATAAAGCGATATTTATTGCAATGAGAGTGAAATTTTACCCAGAAAAAAATAGATTCCTGCCTCACGAGTATTCAGAAAGATAATTTAAAAGTAATGCCTTTAATTCAGGTGAATGAGAACCTTGAGAAAAATTAATGTCCATTGAACCTTTTCTTTAAAATATAAAAAAAAATATTGTTTATGCGCCTATTTTGGATCTCCTTTTTAACGGTTGGGGGAGGGGAGATGCTGTATTCTCGTATTTTCATCCAAAATTATTTAACTTTATTAATTGTTTTTACACTTCTAAAGATGCAAATACCATTAAACGTGCAGCATGAAAATTTAAATATACATTTTTTAATAAAATGTTTGATTAGTGGTAAAAGTGTCCACCTGTTACACCCATTCATGGCAAAATCGTTTCATTCTTAGCATCTCAATTTTACTTTTTAATTCATTTAAAAATACTTTGAACGAGCATTTCTACTAGAAGAAATTAATAGAACTGAATGTTCATTTATTTAAAATGTGCCGTTTTCATGCACTTTAAAAGTTCTTAATCAGCTCTTTTCTTGCTATATTTGCCAATACTTTGAAATTTGATATATTCGCTGGTACTTTTTGCTGTGTGTTTTGATAAACACAAATATAACTCAACCTCAAAATTCAGCCATCGAGTTTTAGAAATAATTAAAAGCTTAATCGTTTCTTAAGGAAAGTAAATCCAGTGACAATTTTAATGTTTCTTCAGTCAAGCTGAAGTTCTGTATGGATTAAGCGTTTTTCTTTGAGACATATTTATAGTTTCATTTTTATTTTGACTATTAAATGTTCCAAAATGTATATAAAGTTTACAAAAAGCATTTCAATTAAATATAAGTAAATACCAAGTTTTGATCACAGAACTGTTTCTTGTGGATTAAGCCCCGGCCTTTTATAAATTTTAATACTTATATAACTTCATGCAATGGAGAATAGTCTATGCATTATGAAGTTGGTACTAGGTTTTCATTAGAAATCAACTACATTGTTAAAGGTAAGGCTTCCGTTCAATTTTTGTGCAAGGTTTAAAAATTCGTCAACACCATCACAAAGATTCATTGAGGAGGAATCTTGTACAGACAGCCATATGGACTGTGGCTACGGTAAGAATGAAAATTACAGCTAAAGAAGCCAGAAATGTCAACGAACATTCTAAATTACAAGTTGCTATTGATGGTACTCTGAAAAAGCGTGTTCGTGTCTTTGAATGGGACTGTTAGTCGCAGGATGTAAATTGCTCAGAAATACGACTGAAAACAATTTTCTGACGTGGTTTCAGCAACGCCTCTTGCTAGTGTAGCAGTTTATAGGGTGCGTGAGACAGTATCTAGTACACTGGGCTGGGTTTTATTAATATCGTGTCAATTCGCTTATTACAAACAGCTTGGGAACCCTTTGAGTTTAATCACCATTGCAACGAGTGTGTATACAAGCAAAGTGTGCCTGATGCGTCAATTTTATCAAGATTTTGTAAGTGTTCTCCAAAAAATGCAGAGTGAAAACTGTATAGCTAATCCTCTTAAAATATTCGAAGTATAAATGATTCAAGAGATATAGAAATCATACAACGCTCTGAAATTTAGTATGGACTGCCTTGTACCAAATCTTAAGGAAATTGTGCCTCTACAGCGTATGAAGCAGTTGAGATACATTAATATAGAAATAAACAGAAAAGTTTGGAAAAACTAAAGCAAACATCACTTAACGACATTAATGAAGATTTCCAACGTTTCTTAAATGCATCCGGCATTTGGTTCATATACCAATTCACTTACACATTTTAGCTGTAGTATGCTATTTATAGGTAAACTACATGTATGAAAATATATATCGGATATAGATTTAAAACAATTCAATTGAAGTAAAAATTTAAAATAAAACCTTACAGGCGAGAATTTGAGTAAAGAATAATCAGCTCTTCAAATGCAAAAATTTTATAGCACATATCATTCAAAAGAAAAATTGCAATTCAAATACAATATTTTTGATAATTAGGTCAGAGTCTATAGACTTATGTTTCACCAACTAAACTATTCATCTGCGCTATATAAAAAACCATTCGACACAACTTTATTTGTGTGAGTGCATGTATATCAATACTCTTTTATACGAGGCAAACATTTCCGTTTCATACTATTGTGTAGAACCCCCTGTAACGCGTAAGTGGGTTTACCTTCGCAGAACAGTATTGTCTCAAAAACTATGCACTCGAAAAACCGGCATGGCGGATAACACTGCAACATCCTTATAGGTCGAAAAACCCTTAGTGTAGACCCGTTCATGGATGAAGTACAGAAGAGAAATGCAAACGCCGAGTGTAGTATAATTAAGGTATTTGTACACCTTCGAAGAACATCTTTTGAAAAAAGGGAATATTTGCTATTAAAATATTTTTTACTGATGAAACATAACTTAAAGCTGAGAAAAATACATTTAATATTTTACTTATAGCAACAAAAAAAATTTTTTTAGGGAGAAAACACAATGAAAATTGTAATTAAATTCATTATTAGAATAACGCACATAATTCAAATGAAAAAACAAATCACTTTTCTGTAAATTCGATGTTGATCATAATAACAATTTTCAGGGCTAGTACTATTTTCCTAATGATAATCAAATTATTACAATTTTCAACAAAATTAGAGTAAAACATCGAAAAATAGCTAAAAAATTATTACGAGACATCATATACACCTTACTTACTAAAAACGTATCAACTTTATAATCATGGAAATGGTAGGGGTTTTTCAAATTTTATAAGTACATTTTATAGATTTAAACTAATTTGGTTCACAACTTTTTCTGATATTTACGTTGTCCGATGACAATACGTTAAAAAATGCATCTTGAGATAAATCAGAAATAAACTTTAAACTGCAATTTTTAATATTAAACGCACAACTAGATGTACTTAAAATGCCCCTGATTTATAAATAACACGCTCTTTACTCTCTAAAATATTTTTTCCTGATCGTTTTTTAAAAATTTTCTACGCTGCTTTGCATTTGGTGTTGAATGACGTTCTGCACCATTAATTATTTTTACGTCAAGATGTTTGTACAATTTTAAAGTAAAATAACCAGGAGTTATATTAATTTTTTTTAAATGTCAACATAACCCTTGTACCCATCATTAAATTGTATAACATCATAAAATGCATCAGATTTTAAAGTTTTGAGGCACACGAAATCTTTTGGTACTTTCTGCCATATAATGCCATTAAAACTCATTTCAGTTTTGCATTTTGCCATGCAGGCATTTAAAAAGTAGTCCTTTAATACATAATTCTAAATATGTACGCTTAATGATGTTTAACACTTCATTAGGTTTTTGACCACAAGATGGTGTTACTACCAGCGAGCACTCTATCTTTTCCGACGGGACACTGTCCATACATGGGTTTCTTGGCACTTGATTGAGGGCCGCAATAACATTTTGTTGAAGGCCGGAGAAGTTTCCAACATTGCTATGAACAGCAATCCCATTATAGTTTTGCAATCGGTCAATAAAAGAGTCCGAGTTTGCCTTTAACAGATTTTTATTTTTCGACTTTACTTTGCACAATCTCGCATCTATTCTCTTTTGAACATGACCGATACATTCATATTTTGTGACACTATCTTTACCCGAAGGATTTTTGACACTGATAAAGCCCTTAGAATCCCCGTCACCATAATATCGAACATGAAATAGTCGTTTTCTCTTGGGACTAATTCTACGCTTTAAATTTCCTATTTTAAATGAAAAATTAAATTTTTCAGTAATCAAAAAGGATTTAACAGAAATTTCTAAAGTGCTGCGCAATCATAAGCAAATGTAAACAAACAATAACACTTTTCCTGCGAGATTCTGGATATAAATAATAGTAAAAACCTGTTGCCAATTATAGTTTTGAAAATTCTGAAAACTCAAATTCATATTTTAAAGTGTATAAATTTTCTACTAATGCATATTTAAACCATACTTTATAAAATAAAATGTAAACAAACATTTTTTCAACTTCCGGAATGTAGACTTCTCTTTCCGGTTTCAAAATGTAACTACCGGGTAAAATTAAAATCTCCATAACTTAGGTTCTAAATAAGATGGAAACAAAATTTAAGCCCAATTTTAAAGAAAAAGCTCAAATTTTAAAATAGCGTCACAATTCAAAAATTTTGTCGAAAATGACATTCTGAAGGTATACGGATACCTAAGCCTTTCAACAGCCCACTTTTGCAAAGTAAGCTATTTTATTTCAGTAGATTTATACGCTCGCAGAGCTTTCTTCCGAGGTTTGCCATCAAGTAAATAACTATACTATATATATTCATTGATTTTCGTTTTTTATGTAATAAATGTACTATGCCTTCATAAAGTACGCACTTTGTTTAAGCATTGGGCAGTTTTTTCCCCATTTTATTCTTGAGTAAATAAGTGCAGTACAATACTTTCCGAGGGAACATTGAGGCTTATTTTTCAATCCATTCTCGATAACTCTGCGTTTCCCAAACTCTGGCTTCCTTCGGTCCTGGAGCTCAAATGGCGCAAGAAACCACAAGGAGAAACACTAACCATGTTCTACTGTTTTTTGTAAATAGGTTCTTTTTTAAAATTTGCTCCAGTTAGCAAAAATCGCAATTTTTATTAAATTATGTGAAACATATAGCATCTTTTTTGCTCTTTAGCTTTTGTTTAATAAATAGACTTTACAAATAAGTCAAATTTGTTTTGCTTCTGTCTTTCTTCGCCTGAACTTCATAAGCTTATCTATTCATGTCCGTAAATTAAGAATAAAGACCGAGTAGCGTCATTTCAATACACCGGATTGTGTTTCCAAAACGGGTGAACTTTTGATCAGAAGTGTAAAAGTAACGGATATTTTCGAATCGCTATCGTTGCCAAGACAATCTCAAATGCCACACGTTGAGAAGTTCTACAAGGAGATATTCAAGAAGTTTTTTCTGATCCAGATATTCTCGAGCAGAAATTTATTCATCAATGAAAAACAATTTCTCTTACGAATACTTACGGTATTTTCCCACGAAAATACTCTCCTTTTCTGATTAGTTAAAAGACTATTTCAGACCAACAATTTCTTGGAAGCTAGAATCTTCAAATTCTGCATTAATTGAAGAGCTCTTGTCTTCGTTTTTAGATCTAAATACTGGTTGATAAACGCCGAAACATCTTATAAATACATTTTCCATGAAGTCTTGCAACTACACTTTACAAATTTGCATGTAGTACAGCTACGCGAAATATAATCTTCATGTTTTAAAATATCGATTTCATCAATTACAGAGAAGAGATAAAAATCTCCATAGAATCCCAAAACTATACGGAAATACGGCTCAAATATGTAAAACGTAAAAATTTTCCTGCTGATTACGAAAAAGAAAATAAACAAAGCACCAAACTAGTCACGATGGATTAGTCGTAAATAAATGAATTTTACTTAGAGGTTTTATACGAAAGAGTTCTAAAGGTATTCCTGTCTCAAGTTCAAGCGCGAATTTGTGTTTTTATATTGTGATATTTAGAAGGAAATGTATGCCAGATCCAACACTGGAAGAATTTCGTGTGATACATTTCGGTAAAAATTTTACCGACCTTGTAAAAATGCATTGACTAACTCATTACACAAGTTTTGCCTCGCAAGATTTTGAAAAATTAATGTATATTGAGACTTGTTACTTAAACTACCATCCTAGAAAGGAATCTTTCTGCTTGACAATGGTATGAATAGCTACTTACGAGCCAATGAATGTGATAAAGTTATGTACAAAATTTTCAAAGTAAATTTTACACTTACTTAGATATCTAGTAATGTGTGATTGCCAGAAAGCCTCGTACAGTTGAAATACCTCAAAGGCTTCAAGAAGAAACCAAGATTTGAATCTTTCAAAGAACAAAGATAATTTGAAGACTATTCAGAATACGAATGCTTACGGTACTTATGCACTAATGAACTCTCATTTTATGATTTGTTAAAAGACAAACTTCCTAGCAACAATTTCCTATAGAAGCTAGAATGAAATTCCTTAAGCTCGTCTTCGATTTCACTGGTGAAAAGTCTCCGAAGTATCTTTCATTTAGGTCTAAGCATACTTCCAATAAATTAATAGCGACCACAATTGATTAAATCGCATCTAACACAACTACACGAAATTTAGTAGACAAACTTTAAAATACTGATTTCATCAGTCACAGGGAAGAGATGAAAATCTCCATAGAATTACAAAAATACATTGAAATACGACTCAAATACGAAACGATAAAAGTAGACAATATAGATAGAGCAATTACCAAATAAATCACGACAGATTAGTGAATCAGTGGATTTGCTTAGAGGCTCTGTACAAAACAATTCAATAAAGATTACGTGACTCAATTTTACGAATTAATGTTTATATTGAGATATATTTAGGATAATATAGGCCTAATCCGACACTAAGAATTTTTCGGGATGTTCTGGTAAATTTTATACCGACCTTGTAAAAACGTGTTGAAGTCGATAATAGTGCCAGTTTATTCCTGACATATTAAAAAGAAATGCATCGAGAGATTTGTTACTTTAACCACAGTCCAGTTTGTGAAGAAAGGAATTTGACAAATTTATGAATAGCTACTAACTAACCGATGATGAAAAAGGTACGTGCAAAAATTGTCAAAGTAAAATGTTAGTTATTTAGACGTGGAAAATCCCCATTTACAAGAAATAATCCGATTTAAAATTTCTAAAGTATTGTAAAATACATTTTTGAATTAGGTGCCATTGTTTGAAATCAAAAGAAAATTAAATAGTTGTTGGCTGCATGACAAGTAAATGAATTTTCGCAAATGCATTTTGATGAATAGTTATGGGAATTATTTAGAAATATATTGGCTTTACATTTATATAATTCTTTCACCATTTAATTATATTTTGGTTTTTATTGATTAGAGCATTGTTTTTACTCAAAGTATTGCTTTTCTCACACTATCACAGAATGTAATGGAAAGTATGTACATACCTTATTCTGTACAGATAATTTAAAATACCTTAAATATAATTGTTTTAAAATTTGATTTTGTATTTAAATATTAGCTATTAAAATGAGTTTACGTAAAAAAAATTAATTTTGAAATACGATGATTCAAAATATTTGAATTTTTAAATGTAATTCCTCGTCATGCTGTGTAATTTCAGTTGGCAATTTTAATTAATTGGAAATAAAGCTAAATTTGGTCATATAAATAGCAATTCAGTTTCTTCTATGTATTTGTAAAGCAATTCGTAAGAATCGGCCAGTTTTTGAGACGATACTATCGGCTCAGAAATCTCAAGGATGGGTTTAATAGATTCAAAACTTTCCACACTTATTATAGTAGAGGATAATCAGTTCTGTGAGTGCTGAAACCTTACGAAACGCAGTTAATGTTGAATGGGCGGAACATCCGATAATATATTGTTGCTTGATCATGCAAGCAACTTCGGAATAAGTTGAAATTGGCGGAGGTTTACATGAAATTTTATGGGATCATGCTCAGAGCGGCTGAGAAATTTGTCTGCAAGCTTCTGTCTTTTGAGCAGAAAGGATTCCGCTTTACAGTTGCACAAGAACTGCGAAGCATCAACGCTGAACCTTTTTGTCGTTTCGAAAAATGACAATGTCATTGAAAGGACCCGCTTTTGTAGTAGAGATGATTGAGAATGCCTCGGCGGAATTGAACAACATTCCAAAAGAAGCCATCCAGAAGTGGGTTTTAGTAAGTGGTAGGAATATCGGGTTAAGTGTATGAAGGTGCAAGGTCTTGCTTTGAATTTCATTCGGATTTTATTAGCTTAAAATAACCAATATATTCTGTCTGGCCAAAGTTTTTGATTTCGCATTGGTGCCTCCACAACGTCTGCTTCGAGTTGATGGCCCCTTGGAAACTCGCCTAGAACACTATTAACAATTGCTCTATTTGTGATGTTTGTTTCTAATCAGTTTCTTTTTCCGCTAGCGAAGCAGACGATTTCAGTGCAGACCAAATGTTACTTTTCAAATCTTGATCAAACATTTAACACATGTGACGTAAGTTTTTCCTTTTCCAATTCAGAGCAGCCACATCGAGATTTACGCGTTTTACATTAACTTTTAGAATGCTGCTTTAATGTTTCATTTTATGTGCCCGTGCACCTTGTAATTTTTCTACATACAATTAGAGAAGTAATATCTGTATTGATTCTACTGCCCAATTCTTTCTAGATATTATTTAAAATATGCGTGGGAGGAAAGCAAGGGACTTGATCTAGTTCAGCAAGCCGTCACCAATTCTCGATCCCCAGAATTTTATCAGAATATCAGATAGATTCCAGTGTTCGATATTACTACGGACTAAGCCCGTGAGGTCTTCTAAAATGAACAACAAACAATAAATTGTCTGAAAAAACCGTTTATTTCTTCCATGCCAGCAACAGATTGTGACGCGATTGCCACAAAAGACTACGCCAGTTGGATTGCCTTATTGGCTTCAAGAAAAATCGAGAAGGTTTGAATGTGTCCCAGAAAAAAGCAGAATTTAAGACTATTTGCAGAATACTACAATAGACTGAGTTCTGGATGCAGGATCATCTCTGGCACTTTAGTTGAGAAAGATTGAAGCTATTGCTGCAACGAGTCCACAGGTTTGACGAGTCTTGTTTGACCTCGTCCTCTTGGTATATTATATACCTCGTCCAAAAATAGCAAATCATTCAAAGCAGGGATCACTTAAGTAGCAAGTTGTTGAACTCAAGCACCTTCCCTATACCACCCGTCTCAAACGCTGATATAAGTTCTTAATTAAAGAATGAGTGGAATAGTAAAGAATAATCAACAAGAAAGTGAAAAGAACAAGAAAAACGCAAGACCGCTTAGTGTTGCTTTCGACTGTGATGCTAATCTTCTCAACACCAGTTGTTGCATGTTCAGAAGATATTTGTAAAATTGATCTCGCTTAACAGTAAAAGTTCATAATTTCGCATCATTTCAGGGAGAAAATGTATAAAGTGTTTCACTTGGTGCCAAAAGTGGGGAACGAACCCACGCTCTTTCGAGAACCAAATACGAGAGAGATTAAGAGTAATGGCATTCCCCATGCAGTCGAAAAGGCGAAATTACGGAGACTGAGTATTAAACATTTTATTTTTCTATATTTACTTATTTGTGTACCTCATTACCGCAGAAAATTTTAAATCAACAAGAATGGCAAAATACACAACGGAAGAAATTTGATAAGCATTGATTTATATAAGCATAAATTTGAAATCCCAGAAATCTTCCCAAATCCACTAATTACCATCAAGTTCTGGATATGCATTCGAAATTAGCGACGTCCATTCGAAAGCAGTACGAGAAGTTTCTTCAATTATGCCTTAGATTGTAAAAATATGATATACCAGTGACTGGCTACAGCTGTGTTATTGGCCGAAGTTATTACCTCACGAAGATCAGGATCAAGCATACATCCATTGTAAAGAATCTTTTAATCCGACAAAACGACCAGTATATTGCTCTAATCGATACATTTACTACAGAAAGAAGGCACTGGGATATCAAGTTAGTGACCATCACGTGCCTGATATTATGCAGCATCTGATGCTTCTCGTCGAAACGAAAGCAAAGAAACAAAAATTAAGGTGCCCCGACTAGTGCAAAATCAATTTTGATGACTATTGTAAAAAAATTTTATTAGTTATTCTTAATATTTGAATTTTTTTCTTTCTCAAAATAACTTACTTTTGTTTGTACTCCATTTATCTACTAAGTTGAAAAAGTTTTTATGTCAAGCGAAAACGACAAAAACGAACGGGAAGTTAGAATTTGAAACCGGGAATGCTCTCATTTTGAAACATGTTTACTCTTTTCAGTTCATTTATAAAATATTAATTTGGGTAATGTTAAAACTGAATATGGTGATTTCTTAAAATGATTTAATAGTGTTTAGTAAAATTTGGCAACAACTTTACAGGTTTGTCATTTTTCGATTTGCTTATGTTCCAGCTACTCTATTTCTCTCCACATTTAACTTGGTCTTTTATAAAAATATATCAAAATCTTTAAGACAAAATAATTATGGCTAAATCAAGGTGCAAGAGTTCTAAGAGTGAGTGAGTGAGTGTAGGGTTTAATGGCGCAAGAGCCGATTTCGGCTAAGCTGCGCCAATCAATGGTTAAAATATTAAAAATACATTTAAAATACTCAAATATAGTTAAAAGCTCACACAAATAAACAGCAATTAGATTTTGGTGGGGTACACCCCACCAAGTCAGACAAGTTTAAAACATTTAAAAAAAAATCAAAATATTTTATATTCAAAAAAATTGCTAATAACAAGTTTTCGGTGGGGATTACCCCCACCATGTCCGATAAGTATAATTCAATCGCGCCCCTTCCGGTGCTTGGTCGGAGTTAAATATTTTTTTTCCATAACTTCTGCTTCTTCTGCTTCAACATCATATATGAGCATGTCATTTTCTTCTTCGGAAGTCTGTACTGGAGAACTCTTTACCGGTATGTGTGGTGCCATTTTTATATACATAGCTGTTTCGTTTATTTTTTGTAGTAGCTTTTTTGTTCTTGCTCGAGATTTTGTATGTTTCCTTTTTGAATATTGTATTATACCTGCAGAAGGGAGTCGAGTACGGGAGTTGGATGAGGAAGCAGATATATTTGATGAAGTTTCCATAGGGCTGAATATAGAGTTGGTGGTTGAAAGTATTGCAGCTGAAATAGGAATTGGTGGCTGAGGCTCAGACACTGTAGTGGCTATTGAAGAGGTAGAGGGCAAGAGGTGTGCCTGGGCTGAAGATGATGTGAAAACAGCAGGAGTGGATGTTGGTATATTTGGTTTTGGGAGGGATGAAGTTGGCTGTAGTAAATTTAAGGGTGGACATTTTATTTTTGTTATATCTTCGTCTGTCTGTGTAGAACTGTTTATAGTAGAGGATTTGGTAGCCTGGGCATAATTTTGTGATGTTTGTGGAACTATTAATTTTCGGGCTTCTGGGTAAGATATGTTATTATTCGTTTTGATTGTCTGAATTTGTTTTTCGGTTTTCCATTTGGGGCACAGTTTGGAATCAGCTGTATGGGGTTGAGAGCAATTAATACACTTAGGCTCTAGAGTGCAATCTGTGGAAGCATGTCCAACAGATGCACATGTAGAGCAAGTAAGTTGGCCGCGGCAGGAAGTTTGTGAATGTCCGAACCTCTGGCACTTAAAACAGCGCAGAGGATTCGGAATATATGGACGGATTTTACAATTTAAATAACCAGCTTTAATAGTTTTGGGTAGAGAGGGGCTGCTGAAAGTTAAAATTATATGTTTTGTAGGGATAATTGTAGCATTTTTTTTTATTGTAATTCTCCTGACCTGAATCACGCCCTGATCAGAAAATCCATCAAGGATTTCTGTATCAGGAGTGTTCAACAAGTCAGGTTCAGAAATGACACCACGAGAAGTATTTAGAGATTTATGAGGACTTATTACGGTAGAGTCAAGAAAAGATTTGGCAAGTAAAAAAGACTTCGTTTGTAAAGCAGAACATGTTTCAATTAATAAATCACCGGATTGTAAGCGTTTTACAGATTTAGGTTCGCCACCTATTCCTATTAGTGCCTTATGAATAGCAAATGGTGACTTTTTGGACATTTCATTGTTTTCCAAGGATATCAACAAAAATCTTACTTGTTTAGCAACTTGATCAAGGTTAAGGTTGGGTAAAACGAGGCCTTTACCCGGGCACAAAATTTCAGGATCCATGACAGAGAGATGGTATTCATCCTGTGTGGCTCCACCCACCACGGAGTCCAACAAGGGAGGCAGTGTGCCGGTCATCTGGCAAAAACCAGGCACGGCGCTTACCTGGAGTACACCCAGAATATAGTGCTACAGCATCAGGGCGAGGATCCAACGGGTAAACCCGCCACCCCTTATCTGCAGCACTAACCCTACAGCAATGTGTCCGAAAAGACTTATCACCAGCCGATTGACAGGAGCGGGCTCACTCCTGCCACCCGTCTACAGCGAAGCGTGGGCCAAAGGGTACGCAAAAGGTATCCCCAGGACACCATTTTCCTCCTTACGGGACGCCGCACACGGCAAACATGCGGGTCGGAAAACCAACGTTGTTAGTAAGAAAACAAAGAAATAATGCGAACATCAAAATAAATCATCAAAAAATATTAAACGAATTGAACGCAATACAAAACGAAAAATATAGTATTAATAATGAATATTGTGAGTAATCTAATAAAAAAAATGAATTGATAATTTTGTATATGTAAATTTCGAAAAATTGTCTGTAGTCTAGACGGGAAAAGAAAAGGGAAAATTGAATGACAAGAGTGTCGAAAATAGAGAAGGATCACTAGGGTACCCCGGGTTCGTGACACCCGAGTTTACCAAAGACAGTAAACCCCTTGGGAAAAGGAAAAGATCACTAGGGTACCTCGGGATTGTGACACCCGTACTCGCCTAAAGAAGGCGAGCCCCCTGAGGGGGCAAGAGTTCTAAGAAGCACCGATTTATTGGAAATCTATACCATTTGTGCTGCAATTAATGAGAATGAGGAAACATCCGAGCCCAATTCTGTTGAATCAGCCAGTGCCAAAAAATTGGAATAGAGCAATTCAAGTTTGGGAATTTCCTCAGAAATATTGTTTGAAACTGATGAAGACTATAGAATTATCAACTTGACAAATTTAATTTCATTGTTTGATGCCCTGATTGTTATTCTCAGGGCTTCGAACTTATGGAAGACTGTCAGTGGATTATGCTCACATATGAACCTAAATGCAAAATCTGCTCCTTCCTTAAATGTTTCAATACGACAGATAAGATGAAAGGTCCTTGTCTTATAAACTCTTCAATTGTTTTGGGGCTACCGATAATTCGGAAAGGATTTTCAGCGGGCAAAAAGTTGTGCTTTCCTTGGTTTATCTTTCCTGTCAAAATTTGTTACATACAAGAGAAATTTATAAAAGCAATCTTTGACCTTATAAAGTGGGTAAAAATAGAGTTCAGATTAATTCGGAATTTTGCTCGGTTGTCCAGAACCGATGACAATACAATTTTTGTCCCATTGCCTGATCACGTTCATCAGTATTATCGATTTCCCATCCCGCATTTGACAACTAACTTCAGATTGCAAATTTTGCGACTAGTTACAAATTAGTTCAATTAACTATAAAAGTGTGTTTCAGGTTTTTAAAAAAACTAAATAACATTTCTTAATCGAATAAATGACCCTTATATTGCAGTAATCGATATTACCGCAGGGAAACTACGACAAATTTGTACTACGAGCAAAAGATGTCGATTTAGTGACTATGAGGTGACTGACATTCTGAAGCATCCAATGCCACTCGTCAAAACGAAAACGAAAAGCAAATTGGAGAAACTGAGCAGTTTGGAGTGTAGGCTCTGAACTGCGAAATGAGTTAAGCGACCAATGGTTTAGCAGAGGCCAACGTCCGCATAATTGGTGTGAATGGCCTTTCCGTATACAACACATACGTCAAGATACAGCACGAAATCTATTAAACTTCTTTAGGGATTCTACTGCATCCTACTTGAGACTTTCCCGTGTCCCTGATTGATGTCCAAGCATATTTACCCAAGCTACTCAATGAAGACCAATTATGATTCATCTTAATAAAGTCATGGATGCAACTGCTATATATCAGATAAAAACAATCCTAACCAGAAACCCTCTTTAAAATAAGTAGCAGAAGCCTATTTGCTGAATACTATCCAATATATCATTTCAAAACAATTGTGTTATTTATGCAAGAACACCTCTGGCAGTTTAAATGCAAAAGATTGGTAAAATATCAGCATTGCTTCAGAAAGTGGCGTTTTGTCTAACAAAAAGACCGCGTCTAGAAGTAGCCGACATTTTGAAATCACTTATTCATAGAATGTGTTAAACATTAATTTTTAATATTCAAGAATGGGAAGGGAACTACAAAAATGCAAAACCGTTTGTTTTTATGCGAACGTTATTATATATACTTCTGAAACAAGTTGCTGCAGGTTTAGAAGATGTAGAATTGCCTTTTTACGAAAAAAAATTCTCACTATACAGCCAGTTCACTTCAGGGAAACTATACTTGTTGCGTTTCACTTAGTGGTTTAATGTTTTATCGAATACATGATTACATTCAAGAACAAAAGGTGGACACAAATTAAGAGAGAATGACATTATCTAAAACGCATACGAAACCACTGAGCTAGCGTTACATTTTCCGCAGCATTTGTTTACTGGCGCACCTAATTACCATAAAAAGTTTGTCGTCAACAAGAACAAGCAAGCTAACAACAAACGAAAATAAAGAAAAAGAATTTGCCTACTTGGAGAAACATGCAGTTCAATACCCATTCAGACCCATGTTCAGAAGTAATCCATTAAATGTTATCCAGTTTTGGATTTGTATACTAGTTTAGAAATGTCCAATCTACAGCTGCATGAAAATTTAGTGCAATTCACCTTGTGTAGAAAGATTTGATAACTAATAACCATCCCAGTGACCAACCAGAGCTATTTACATTGGTCAAAGTTATAACCTCTAAGCAGAGAACAGAATATGCATCAGATGCATAGAGCCATTTTTATATAAACAAAATGCCCAGTATATTTTTGTAATCCATAAATGTTTTTAATAAACAAAGAAACCGCAAGGAAAATACAAAAAATTTTACTGCTAGAAAGATATTTGTACGCAAGGGTGTCAGCTTAGTGACCATCCCACGATTCACATGAAGTATCAATGTTTCGTGAAAACAAGATTCAAGCCCAACATTAAAAAACTGGCAGTTCGGTGACGAAGCTTTGGACTGAGAGACGAGTACATGACTAATGGTTCAAAGATAATCAATATCTGCGTTATTTGTGCAAAATAGCCTCTCCCTTTACAATAAGTTCATGTGAAGATGTAGCCCACAATCCTGATCAATTCTTTTTAGTGTTACTACAGCGAACTTACGACTTGCCTGTATCCCTAACTGACGTTAAAGAATCTATACTAAAGCTATTTAACAAAGACAATCATCATTGGCCACTCTTCTAATTACGATTTTGTAGACCTGGGACTTGTTCACTGAAAAGTGGTAGATACATCTATAATCTATCGGAAAAGAAACAATTCTAACCAGAAGCTATCTTTAAAATAACTAGAAGACTATATTTGTCTCATACTATCCAGGATAGAACGATAATGAACAAAAGCTTCATTGATGTGGGAATATTTCTGGAACTTGCATTTCAAAATATTGGAAATATTGTTGCACTTTGTTCATTACTAGTATCATGTTCAACACGGTACCGAGTACAGAAATAAGAACTCGTTCAGCACCTGTCTTAGCAAAAGCTGATGCGAACATGGAAATATTTAAACACACAGTATCTTAAATTCTAAAGAATACTTAAATTTAAGAGAACAAGGAATTTGTGAAAGACAATAATGGCAACTTTGATGTTGAATTTCTGCCGCCATTTTTTGCAAGTTTGCATAAGTGAAAAATTGTCTGCGGCTCCCACGAACTGTAAAATTGCAAAGCATTCTAGGAACAAGTAGGGACAGATTGACGATCACGAAGATAAATCGCGGTTGAAATATAAACACAAATAAATGTTACCAAAGATTATTTACTCTAATATAAAAATGCACTTGTTAAAAAAGCTCTAGACCTCCAGAAAAATCTCTATTTGTCAGTTCTTGTGTTAGTGAACTGTTCTAAATTCAGTCTTATCGCAGACCTCAAACACGCAGATTCGACATTTTACTTATACGCTTCTAAACGCAGAACTTAATATTCATGAACATTTCGTAGTGTCATGCAAATTCCAGAAGTAGCGATGCAAGGGACATTTTAAAGGTTCCTTGCCAATGTAAGTTGTCAAAGACGATAAAGCCATGGGCCCTATCCATCTTCTAGGGTTGCTTCAATGTTGGGAAGTGTACCTGTATAGATCGTTCTACAATCAGCGTTTCATTATGCGGGAAACATCCATGCATTTCAGTATTTTAATTTCCAAATTATAAAAATAGGGAACGCGCTTGAGTATTCTGCTGCAGATTATAAATATATGGGGATAATTTATCGGATATGGGAAGTGGTAATGGATAAAAGAATTGATCAATAAAATGATATTTATTGCCATGAGAGTGAAATTTTACCCAGAAAAAAAATAGGAGATTCCTGCCTCGCGAGCATTCAGAGATAATTTAAAAGTAATGTCTTTAATTCGGGTGAATGGGAACCTTGAGAAAAATTGATGCCCATTGAACCTTTTCTTCAAAATATAGAAAAATATTGTTTATGCGCCTATTTTGAATAACCTTTTTAACGGTTGGGTGAAGGGGAAATGCTGGATTCGCGTATTTTGATCCAAAATTATTTCACTTTATGAATTTTTTGTACACTTCTAAAGATGAAAATACATTTAAATAAACTTTTATGTTGCACGTTGAATGGTATTTTTTAAAAAAAATGTTTGATAAGTGGTAAAATTCTACCTGTTACACCCATTCATGGAAAAGTAGTTTTTTTCATTCTTAGCATCTCAATTTCACTTTTTAATTCATTATTTAAAAATACTTTGAACGAGCATTTCTACTAGAAGAAAATAATAGAACTGAATGTTCATTATTTAAAATGTGCCGTTTTCATGCACTTTGAAAGGTTTTAATCAGCTCTTTTCTTGCTATATTTGCCAATACTTTGAAATTTGATATATTCGCTGGTACTTTTTGCTGTGTGTTTTGATAAACACAAATATAACTCAACCTCAAAATTCAGCCATTGAGTTTTAGAAATAATTAAAAGATTAATCGTTTCTTAAGGAAAGTAAATCCAGTGACAATTTTAATGTTTCTTCAGTCAAGCTGAAGTCCTGTATGGATTAAACGATTTTTGAGAAAAAATAAAAGTGAAATTATAAACAATTATATGAAGCTCCAAAATGTATAAATATTTCAAAACTGCATTTCAATTTAAGAAAATGCCAAGTTTTGATCACAGAACTTTGTTTCTTGTGGATTAAGCCCCAGCCTTTTATAAATTTTAATACCTACATAACTTCATAATGATTGGACTATTCTCCAATGCATGAAGTTGAAACTAGGTTTTCATTAGCAATCAACTACATTATTAAAGGCAAGGCTTCCGTTTAATTTTTGTGCAAGGTTTAATAATTCGTCAACACCATCACAAAGATTCATTGAGGAGGAATCTTGTATAGACAGCCATATGAACTGTGGCTACGGTAAAAATGAAAATTACAGCTAAAGAAGCCAGAAATGTCAACGGACATTCCAAATTACAAGTTGCTATTGTAATACTCTGAAAAAGCGTGTTCGTGTCTTTGAATGGGACTGTTAGTCGCAGGATGTAAATTGCTCAGAAATACGATTGAAAACAATTTTCTGCCGTGGTTTCAGCAACGCCTCTTGGTATTGTAGCTATTACACTGGGTTGGGTTTTATTAATATCGTGTCAATTCGCTTATTACAAACAGCTTGGGAACCCTTTGAGGTTAATCACCATTGCAACGAGTGTGTATACAAGCAAAATGTGCTTGATGCGTCAATTTTATCAAGATTTTGTAAGTGTCCACCAAAAAAATGTAGAGTGAAAACTGTATAGCTAATCCTCTTAAAATATTGTAAGTATGATTTCTATATCTCTGGAATCATTCATACAACGCTCTGAAATTTAGTATGGTCTGCCTTACACCAAATTTTAAGGAAATGTTACCTCTACAGTGTATGAAGCAGTTGAGAGGCATTCATATAGAAATGAACAGAGAAAAGTTTGGAAAAACTAAAGCAAACATCACTTAACGACATTAATGAAGAAAATTTGCAACGTTTCTTAAATACATCCGGCATTTGGTTCATATACCAATTCACTTACAGATTTTAGCTGTAGTATGCTATTTATAGGTGAACTATATGTATGATAATATACCGGATATAGATTAAAAACAATTAAATTGAATTAAAAATTTAAAATAAAGCATAACAGGCGAGAATTTGAGTAAAGAATAATCAGCTTTTCAAATGCAAAAATTTTATAGCTTATATCATTCGAAGAAAACTTGTAATTCAAATACAATAGACTGATCTAATTATCAAAAATATAGACTTATGTTTCACCAACTAAATTATTCATCTGCGCTATATAAAAAATCATTCAACACAACTTCATTTGTGTGAGTGCATGTATATCAGCACTCTTTTAAACAAGACCAACATTTCCGTTTCATACTATTGTGTAGAACCCCTTTAACGCGTAAGTGGGTTTGCCTTCGCAGAACAGTATTGTCTCAAAAACTATGCACTCGAAAAACCGGCATGGCGGATAACACTGCAACATCCTTATAGGTCGAAAAACCCTTAGTGTAGACCTGTTCATGGATGAAGTACAGAAGAGAAATGCAAACCCTGAGTGTAGTATAATTAAGGTATCTGTACACCTTGTAAATACATAATAAATGATCATTTTGCTGATTAAAAAGGGTTTTTATATTGTGTAATCTATTACCACAGAAAAACCCACGAGGGAAACTACTAAAGTATTTGTATTACGAGCAAAGGATATCAATTTAGTGACCATCACGTGACTCATTATGAAGCCATATGATGCCTCTCGTCAAAACGAAAACCAAGAAGCAAATGAGAGGAACCGAGTAGTTTTGAGTGTACGCTCTGAATTGCGAATTGAGTTAAGCGACCAATGGTTTAGGAGAGGCCAAATTCGGCATTATTGGTGTGAATGGCCTTTCCGTACACAACACATTCGTCAAGATACAGCACGAAATCTATTACTTTTTTAGTGACTCTACTGCAGCCGACTTGAAAGACTGTCTCTGACAAAAGTGCAAGCATATTTACACAAGCTATGCAATGAAGACAATCATTTATCACAATAAAGTAATGTATACATCTGCCTATCAGAAAAGAAACAATCCTAACCAGAAAGCATCAAATAAATAACTAGCAGAAGACTATTTGCCGAATACTATCCAAGAAAGCTTTACAAAACAAGTGTTAATGAAATAACACCCTTCAATTTAAATGCAAAAGATTTGAAAACTTTCAGTATTGCGTCAAAAGTGGCCTTTTGTCCAACAAAAAGTTCGCGTCTAGAAGTAGATTACATTTTGTAATTATTCATAGAAGGTGTTAAATACTAAACAAAATAGTTTTCAAGAAAGAATAGAACAAGAAAATTGCAAGACCTTTTTGTATTTATGCAAACTTTATATATACTTCTGAAACAATTTGAAATATTAGAAGATATGTAGAAGAGCTCTCGCTTCTAACGAAAGAAAATTCTTTTACAGTCTGCTTACTTCAGGGACACCAAAGTTGTTACGTTTCACTTGGTGTTTTAATTTGGGTTTGAACACATGATCTCATTCAAAAACAAAAAGTTGGACAAAGAGAATGACGTCATAACTATCATTCTCTTCTAAAACCGTCGGGTATACGAAACAACTGCGACAGAGTGTTGTACAATTACAATTATTTTCTGCTACATTTGTTTATGTGCGTATCTAATTACCACCAAAGGTTTGTCAACAAGGGGTGGCAATCCAACAACAATCGAAGATAAAGAAAAGGTATTTGCTTACTTGGATAAACATGTAGTTCAATACCCCAGAAATGTTCAGAAATAATCCATTAACTGTTATCCAGTTTTGGGTTTGAATGCTAGTTAACGATGTCCAATCGAAAGCTCTATGAAAAATTTCTACTGAGGGTGAATTGCAGCAAGATCCGATAAGCAACAAATTTCCCACCGATCAACCAGAACTATTTAATTGGCCAAAGTTATGCAGATTCCTCTTTTCTTCGGGAGGTCATAAGATGCAAAGAGCTTTTCTAAAAGAGACAAAATGACCAGTATATTTCTATAATCCATACATATCACTAAACAAAGAAAACCCACGAGGAAACTGCAAAAATATTTGTACTGCAACAAAGAAATTTATAAGCAAGGATGAGTTTAGCAACCAGCCCGCAATTTACACAAAGTATCAATGTCTTTCGTGAAAACAAAATCCAAGAATAACATTAAAAACTGGGCAGTTCAATGACGAAGCTTTGGACCGAGAGACTAGTATACAGCTAATGTGAAGACTATTCAGAATACGAATGCTTACGGTACTTATGCACTAATGAACTCTCATTTTATGATTTGTTAAAAGACAAACTTCCTAGCAACAATTTCCTGTAGAAGCTATAATCAAATTCTTCATTAACTGAAGAGCTCGTCTTCGATTTCACTGGTGAGGAGTCGCCGAAGTATCTTTCATTTAGAACTAAGCATACTTCCATTAAATTATTAGCAACCACACTTGATTAATCGCATCCAACACAACTACACGAAATTTAGTAGACACTTTAAAATACTGATTTCATTAGTCACATGGAAGAGATGAAAATCTCCATAGAATTACAAAAATACATGGAAATACGACTCTCTAATACAAAACGAAAAGTAGACAATATAGATAGAGCAATTACCAAATAAATCACGACAGATTAGTGAATCGGTGAATTTTGCTTAGAGGTTCTGTACAAAACAATTCAATAAAGATTACGTGACTCAATTTATGAATTAATGTTTATATTGAGATATATTTAAGATAATAATAGGCCTAATCCGACACTAATTTTTCGGGTGAGTGAGT
>BMAO01024637.1:0-24607 GCA_019973975.1 Trichonephila clavata
TTAAAACTAAATATCAAACATTAAAAAAAAAAATTGCAAAGTGGATACTTAGTTGCCTTAAGCCAATATCTTAACCACAACTGGACATATGACCTGGAAGAAGACTATGTTTGTGTAAATATAAACTTTTTTCAAAAGCAGTATAAATTTTTAAATATAGAAAGAAATTTTCAATTCTTCCATCAAAACAAGGTTACAGAACATCTTACAATCTCTCATATATTCAACAAACCATGCTTAATAATTACAGTTGCAACCACATCAGTGGCTACACAAACAATTAGGGGGGGGGGGGTAGTTTAAAAAAACATGGAACAGTAATATTTACACGCCCAAAATTTAAAATCTGTTGGTCTATATGGGAGGGGTTAGAATCCCTGTGAAATTCACCTCAACCTGCACCACTGTTAGAGGAATATTTAAGTTTTTAATGCATTATTCCTTCTGTCTGCTTAAATTCTATGATAATATTTTTTTGACTTATGTGCGACAAATTTTCAATTTAAGTTTGAATATTTTATGTGAAACAGTATTTCTAAAATATTTATTACTTTGTACATTTGAAATGATGCTCAATATTCATATCTTCAGAAAGATCCTGCTACATTTTAGGAATTTTTTTTACAAGTATCAAGTATTTTGACTGGAATACAATAACAATACTTCAACATAATACACCAGTATGGATGCAAATGGGAACTTAAGCTAGCCATAAAAATATATAAAAAAAAGACACAGATCTCATCCAAATGGTGCCAAATATTAGTACTTTATTACAAGAATGACTCCAAATATCTTTAAATGTTTTGGATAGTAATGCTCGATCGGACTATTTTCAAGAAAATTTAAATGCAATTTATAGTGTTGCAAAATAAAATTCCTTAGCATCAAAGGACAAATGAATCAAATACTTTCAAATGAACTGATATACATAATATACACTGTCCTCAAACAGATAAACTTATTGCAAAAGTTTCTACAAAATAGTTTGACATGTATTACAGAACACTCAAGAGAGAAATTTCTGTTATGTTTGCATCCATAACAATATGGGGTTCTCTTAAACTAGACTTTTATGAATTTATGAAGAACAATAAATAATATAGCATATAAACACAAAGAAAAAATATTTTATTTTTAAAGAGTACACTATCCAAATAAATTACTCTCATAAGGGAAAAATATATATTTTAACCAAAGGATATATCTCGATATTAATTGGAAACTTTCCTGTTAACTAACTCTGATATTATAATATACACGAGTTTCATTAAAAGTAAATTTTTCTACATGCTTAAATAGTATTTCACTCTTGCATAGTATTGATACAAACACTATTGTATTTAGAATAGTACACAATTTATATGTAATTCAGTAAGTAAAAAATACATTTATAACAAAGAACAATTGAATGGAGTTTCTAAAAATTATTTTATCTTTTTCAATGATGCATTTCTATTAATAATATTTTATTATAATTTTAACTTAAAAAGTAACACTAATTTCTATAATTTATAAATCAATTATTTGAAGATAAAATCTGCTTAATTTATATATATATATTAAATGGCAAAGAAATATTACTACATAATATAGAATAAATATTACTGCTTTTACTTTTAATGTGTTTGAATCAATGTATGACTAAACTATTATTTAACTACAATGTTTTGAAATAAAAAGTTTAACCAATCCATAAAACAATAAATAATAAAAAAACAACTCAGGCCTAATGACGCATACTCATTGAAATAAGAAAATGAGAATTATGATAATGTTAACATATTATATTTCCTACCTAACTGATATGCTAGAATAATGTATACAATAAGATAATGTTAAGTACATATAAGAATTTAAACTTAAAATCAAGATGTCAACGGCACAAGTATAGGTATTATACATACTAACAGGGTGCACGTGTGTATCTTCATCGTTGCATTCTGACATGGTGTAGCTCGATGGTGTGAATTTAGCCTAATGAATCTATTTCAGATCTTAGCTATAAGGAATTATCACAAGATATAAGAGAAACAGTACACATGTACAGATGAAAAACAATTTATATCAAAGCAACCTACCGATGACACTCGACATATAGATTTTAAAAATATGCGATAGGTTGCACTAAAAAAATCTGATGAAATCAGCAAAACTAATTATGCACCATACAAGTGCTTTATTTCATTTGAATGAAGCATTTGCAGTTATTGTATCACATGCTTGAAATGAAAAATACACATGCCAGCTTTTGTACAATTTAAGCCTCCCCAAACAAAGTCTCAACATTTCTTTTCACTGCTAAAGGAAATTGTCTCTGATGCATAAACGGTTTTTTAAAAAATGAGCACTAGAAGGACAAATTTATTATTTTCCAGAAGAATGGCAGATGAATGCATTGTTAGGAAAATGTAACACAATTGTAGATTAAATATAATGTTACTGAAACAAGATAAAAATATTTTAATAAATCATTAGGTTCCTACCTGGATTTCTTCAGTCTCCCTTTCTATATTTTCTCCTGCTCGAGTGCATATTATTCATATTCATTTTTTTCCCTCTAAAAAAGTTACATTAATATAATTTATGTATTCATTTGTACAAATACTTTTTAAAAACACACAAATACTATTACCTTAAATTAGATTCTTGCTCAATTTTAATGTAATTAAATACATTACCTCAGTAAGTTAACTACTCTCCAAATGTAAACAAAAACAAAACTAAAGTTAAATAACACATTTTACCATTTTGAATGTGGATGGTTTTCATTTCTTTTCAGTCTTAAAAATTGAAATACTTACTTAAAATGTATTAACTTTTTTATTCCTCTATAAACTCTAAAAAAGATTGGTTACTTTCAATATCGGACTCCGGTTCTAGTTTTATGTAATTCGATGCAGATTTACTTCTCTTGTATATTTAAAGTACCTATCGGTGTAAATAAACAAAGTTTCGGTTAGCTAACATTTTATGCTCTATGAGTAATTATTTCAAAATTGAAAACATTTTTTTTTTTAAACACTTACATTTTGTAAAAGTATCTTTCAACCCTCAGGTGAGAATGCTTTCTTGACTAAAAACAGTAGGTATAGAACTTGATTTCATATCTGAACAGAAATTTGAAGAAAGATTGAGTTGGACATCTTTTTTTACTTTTTCAATTGGAATAGTGCAACCGTACGATTCGCAAAATATAGCCATTTGCCTTCAAACTGCATTGAATGAAAGCATCAACAAGATGGCTGTGTGGTTTGAAATCGGCGGGTAACAAGTGACGTCATGAACACGTGATCCGGATGTGAGGTAAATGCAGCCATCCCGTTGCGTGATTCTTTCCATCGTAACTTCCGGTCGAGATTCAACCGCCGGATTCCAAGGGTTCCAAAATGGTTCCTGTATCCTCTCCCCCCCCTCTTTTTCTCATGGCACGATTGTCCTGTCTGTATCATTGCAGCACGGAAAGTGCTAACGTCTCTCTTTCGCACTTAATATGTTCAAGGTTTTTTTTCTTTTTCTCTTGGTCGATAAGTTGGAATTTTGACAGAAATTTATCGCTTAAAAGTAAACAAGAAATGTAAAATAATATTAACTCTCAGTCCCATTGCTCACGGATCCAAACAGGGAATAGTTCCAATCGGCCTTTCGAAATGTACACTGCCCAAATAATACAAAAAATAAATAAAATTCATCAGAGAAAACAAACATAAGCCTAGAGACAGGAATGAAGAATAAACAGGGGGGGGGGGATAGAAAATTTCCGGATATTTGTAATAAAATGACGTAAAAGATTAATTTGTGGCTCAATATCACGGGAAAGAATATATATGCAGTCAGAGACGTTTTAAGGCATGGGCGCAGGGCCTCGGTTCGTTCTTGACTCAGCCTTAATTAGATCATAATTCGAATAATTTCAACGGTCAAATGTTATCCCCCATTGTATTCTCCGAAAAACAGGAAATTTCGGAAAATATGTCAATTGGCTACATGTGATGACTGTCGTTTATGTATTGACCATCATGACTCATTTAGTCAAAAGGGGGCAGTCGGTCGAGCCGGTTTGTGCAATTGTAAGTCATGGACATTTACTTGGTTCCGGTTATTTTTTTGTACGAGTATTTGACAATGTGTGCTGTCTACTTTTAAGTGTCGTAGATGGGGCCTACATTGTTATAGAGGCCCAGGGCCTCAAGAAGTCTTAAGACGTCCCTGTAGGTGGTTCCTATGCTTTAAATATAATTTTTAAGGGCAAAAAACAATCACCTGTTCACTGAATAATTGTCATAAAAAATGTATTTCTTAAATGTCTCGATTTCCCTTCTTTCTTAGCGACTTTCTTTCTCGTTGAATGTTGTTCTTGTTATGTGTAATGCTACCTGTCTGACGGTGTCAGATGGAGGCCCACGAAATTCATTGCCGCAAAGGGCTAGACGTAAGGCTGTTGTTAACCGTAGCTTTGAGCACCATGCAGGTGACTGTACGATTTGGCTCGGTTCCACACCGATTTTGAGGAAGAACCCCCTAGGGTGGGTCAAAGGTCTCCCACCTCCCTTCCCCTTCCACCAACCTCACGAGAGGATTTGCGGCTCGATGGCTAATTAGAGCAGCGGTTCTGAAACTTTCGATCGCCACGGCCCCTTTTATGCATCAGGGTGACATCGTGGACCCCCAAGATTTTGTGAACACCCCTCCCCCAGACTTAATATTTTTGATCAAAGTACTAGTTCTAGTGGAATTTCTTCATTGGGCATTTCAAAGTCGTAAAAGAAGGAAATCTCAACGTTACATGAGAATCTCTGCGGACCCCCTAGAAAAAAGCACTAACCATTTAAGAACCGCTAATTTAGAATACCCGTATGCTGCAAAGGCACTATTCATTTACATGCATCTATGCCATCTCCGATATTCGAACCCAGGCCAACAGCATAGCAGTTAGCGCAACTAACCACTATACTGAATGGGTAGCTCCCAAATGAATATATCTTGTGCCAGCAAAATATCATTAAAAAGCTTAAAAAAGGAATTTTGTTTTATCAGAAGACATAACGTATAGGAATATTTTTAAATTTAAAAATAGGCGCAGTGTTCTAAAAGAAAGTAAACAAAGGTTTTATCACTATTTATTATATAAAATATTAATTATACATCTTTTAGAAATTTAAACACCTGCGCTGATTAAGATTCCATATAAAACGTTATTGCGCGACTGTAACTTTGGTTGCGATTGGTATTCTGCCTTAAACAGAACATTAACAAATAAGCTTCAATTGAAAGCTTATTCGATTTTACATCACAGTAATGTGTGTGACTTGCTTAGAGTTCAAAATTCTACAATCAACAAGATGTTCTCCGGTTTAGTAACAGCCCTTTCGCACACATTTTGCAAGAACTAAATTGGACTCCGTGCAGAAATCCTTTAAGAACTATTAAATTTTTTTTTAAAAAAATTGTCTTTTCTGCTTACAACAGAATAGGATGGCTTTTAAAAAATCGGTCCAATCACTAGGCTCACGAAATGAAGAATAGTTGTAAAATTTCAATTCGTTTAGAATAAATTACTTTCATTCGTGGTGCAGAAGTATATCATTTGCCTCGTTGTATTGTTCGTTTTATAACAATCGAACTAGGAAGGAAAATTATAAAACTTCCGTTTATACTGTTTAAAGACAGAGAAAAGTACGAAAAATATTATTTCTGGTTTCGAGAGTAAACACTTCCGTAGAATATACAGAGACTCCGTTGGACAAATTTGCTGAAAAATAAACGGATGCATATGCAATAAATACGAAAGCACTACCGTTATTTGAGCTCTAAGAAACAACGCTAATATTCAGAGGCGTGCTTTTACAGACCTCCACACGGCTCCATTAACACCACTTTACTTGATTCTACTCTCACACAACAACGGAGAAATTCTCTTTGATAACGTTTTCGACAAACAACCGAGTTTCAAACTGGACAACCACACTTCTCTTGCCCTGGAATATTCTAGCTTCTGATAATCCCCTCACTCTCCACATCATTGAGTTCTGTGCTGAATATTGCGTTTGCATTCAAGTTTCCTCATGCATGCGAAATTTCATTCCATGTGCTTGCCACCAACCACAATCCTATTATTTTTTACTTCAAAACAAGTCATTTTTTTCCATCGGTAAATGGTTTAAAATCTACCAACTGGAAAGAAAATTCAAGACATGGGTCTCCGCAACATAATGGGAAATCCTAATACTCACAACTCAGACGAAGCTGTCCAGAATTTCAGCACCTAATTGCAAACTGTAATTCCATTGCCACTACCAACTAAACGAATTCACACTTTGCTCTTCCTAAAAAATTCCAGAGCTCATAAAGGTAAAATATAAAGTCAGAAAATCCATCTCCCTGCAAAAGAGAAGGAAAGGCTTCATTGGATGGATCGGAAACGAAATCCACACATCCCTTTCTATTTTCCGGTTCAGGCTTATTCTGCTTCGAATGAACAAGAATTCGAAATCCCAATTCTAGGAAAATTCAGAGCCATATAATGGCGGTAAAATATCGAAGATTCCGTTTAAAACTTGTATGATAACTTCTCCATTTATACAGCTGAAAACTAAAATCACGATGAGAAAAAGCAAACCATCTAAAAAAAAAGGGGGGGGGGACCCGTTATAATTACAAACGCGAATTTCCTGCAATAAATTGTTATTGGAGGTAGTAAATCATTTTGCAATTGGCAGTTAAGACGACGCATTCTCAGACGTTAATGTGACAACACTTTCTTGCTTTTCAATTCTTTAAAACTCAAGAGACATGTCTGGAGAAATCTTTAAAAACTTCCTTTCTCTAAATAAATTAATAAGAAAAAATAGCTAACATCTCATTTCGAATGGAATAAAATGTATTTGAAATTGCTTTGACTTAGCAGCGAAAAATGAAAATGAATTCGATTGCGAGCACTAGGATAACGGAATTATTTCCGAGTATGTGGATGAAAAAAACACTTCACAATAAATTTTTGAATCGAAACTGAGTGTTTCTTTTCGAGGTTAATTCAAACTAAATTTGAATTGGATGAACTTTGTGATTTTTTTTTCACCCTTTCTTTTCGTCATTTTTAAACATTCGTTGTGCATTATATCTGGAAGCATGCAAAAACACTTATGCGAAAATCAAACTTTTCAGAAGAAAAATAAGGACAGTTTCAGAATGATATGTATGTCATAACTTATGTAACATTTTCTGAAAAAATGATGATTACGAGTAAATTGATAATGTTTTAGAACTCCTCTCAAAATATTGCACAAAAGAAATCGAATTCCTTAAATTATTGTGTGAAAAAAAACAATGTCCTATTTTTTTTGGAAAAATTGAAATTGAAATCTATATTTGAGAATGTGAATCTTGTTGAAAAGCAATTAGCATTAAAAAAATTATAATGTTTTTTTTTCAGGTTGAAATAGGTTCAAAGGGCAATTTAATTTTACGGAATGAAAATGCAACAATCAATTTCATAGGAAATTTTAAAATAGAAGGGACAAATTAAAATTTTTCTAATTCATTAGAGTTAGCAAAATGTAAAACATATCTTTAGAAAAAATATCCCACTCATGAATTAATTTTATAAAAATACTTATATATAACTCGATCTCTTAGCCGAAATTCACAGTCACATCAAAGTACGAGAATAGTTTATCAATAATTTTGCGTAGACGAACTTGCAAACAATAATTACAAGGCTAATGCTATCGTAAAACCGTTCACTCGAAACATAAATAAATCATAAAGAAAGGTTAAATTCGCAGCTATTTCTATTACTATACCGCAAGAATCCGAAAACGATTTCCTTTCATAAAAATGCCCAGCAAATTAAATAAATTAATCTTGAGAATAAAGAGAATGAAATGGATACTATACGAAATATTAAACGACTAGAAATTAATTAAAATTCCAATTGCTTCTTTTATTGTTGTTTCAATAAACTCCATTAAAAAAAAATATTATGTGCCGAAACGAATCGATGTTGTTAATCGTCACGGTCGTTATAAAATGATCGAGTATCCAAACATTCGAAATCGTCTGCACTTTTTTCATTATTTTTGGTAATACAAGAATTTTCCAGATTAATATTCGATTGCAAAGAAACACATTTTTTTTTTTTTAAAGAGAAAACTGTGCAAGAAATTTCTGACGTAGTTTATGGAGAAAAAAGGGGGGGGGGCGAATAATAAATATATAATATGAAAAAATAATTATTTCGACGGCTATTCAAGTGAATGCAAGGAAATAAAACATTTTCAATATCATTCTATCAGTTTCAAAATAGAAATTTCAGGAAAAGCAGTTTAAAAAAGATAACTGTCTACATATGCATAGAGATTGGACATTTAATTTTCACTTAAAGAGCATCATACATAAAATGATTCAAAAGTATTTTTATGTTTGTCTTGATATGATTTTATCCTTAAAAAAAGTTTTATTTTTCATAAAACTGCGGGATTTAGTTTATTATTATTTTTTTTTTTTTGCGATTACATTAAGAAATATATATAAGCAAAACAAAAAGGGGTCTGTGACTTGACCATCGGTCGGAAAGAAAAACATGGAACGATACTAGTTAAAAATCTGGCTCTTAGAAGATACCATCCAGCATAAAAACTGTTTATGATCTGGATAAAATAAATAACAATAAGCAAAGTATCAGGAAATCGCTTACACAAGTTATTGCTCGACCTTATTTCTTGAACACACACACAAATCGGAAAAAAATTTTTAAAAAAATATTTCGTTGCAATATGTTTTATAGTTACTGTTATCTGGTTTTTATCTGAACAGAAACCACGAAATGTGAAAAAGAACTGTCGAAAAGCAACCCCAACCAACGGTATTCAAACGGGAATTTTGAATAAATCTAAAAAACTAGTAAAATTGAATGACCTTAATAAAATGTGGTAAATATATATATATATATATATATATATATATATATGTGTGTGTGTGTGTATTTAAATTCGAACTGTTTTCATATCCAGTAATGAACGTTTTTTAAATTAAATTTTGATTAACTATCCATAACTTTTATGGGAATCCTTTTATAAATCCCTTTCTATCTAATCTAGAACATTTCGCTTGATGTAATTTAGTTCACAACATAACCAATCCGAAATGTTAAAATAACCTTTTCAATATTCATATGTCTTATGAAACAGTGCGTGGATGAATTAATACTTAAGAGGTCAGCAAAACAGTAGGAATGACTTTCACATTTACAATGTCAAAAGATTCATTTGATTTGAAACGTTCACTGGAGAATTCCGGCGCACCCAATAGGATAGGAAAAACATTGATTGTATTTAGGAGCTCAAACAAACTATCATAGGTTCTCAGATATAATTGGGTTATATTATATAATGCATTAGAAAGTTTTACGCGCGAAACAAGTTTTAAAAACATTTTCTCCAGTAATGAAAGTAATCACTTCTATAAGCGCGAGATATTTTAATAAACGAGAACTTTCACGCAAAATCATTAGAAGAAATCGATCAACAATATTCTGGGATTTCAACATACAACACAGTTCGTTGGCTTACTTGTATTAAAGTTCTGAATTATTTGCTCAGTTTATTAGGCGACATAAAAATCTTTTTATTGAAAAAGCAATATCTTATACGATTTTTCATAAATCGATTGGTTAATTGGAACCCACGTTTTTGCATTACCATTCAGCATTGAAATGAACTGAATTAAAAACCTTTAAGGAAATGGTGCCATCGTAATACTAATGGACGAAAACATTAGAAAAATGTTTATGACGATCTTGACATATTTTATTCAAGATCTAGAGATGAAATCAATGTCATATGTTTTATTAACAGCAAAAAAAGAAAAAGTTCAAAACGCAATAACTTTATCACGCATACAACCTGGTGCTCATTGCTGTGGCTCAGTCTAATGAAATGGAAAAGAGAAAGCGCACGTTTCTGATAGGTTTCATTTCACAGTGCATGTGCGTATGTGATATTTTTTGTTGTACCACTGTCTGTGCAGATATAAAGATTGTCTGGTGTGCCTACTTTAAAACATGCAACATAAAATTGTCCACGTGAGAAGCAATCTGTGTCTAGATCTAAACTGCCCTATTCTAAAGATGGACCCAGGGGTTGATGGATGGTGATTGCAAATGCCCACCGAATTGGGAATTGCAATTTCTTCAATTGAAATGGCATATCCGTAGGAATCATAGGAACGAGGGCAACTTTTCTTTTGAAGGGTTCTGTCGAAGTTGCTGCTTTACATGCGTTGTTCATCATTTATTTACTGTAAGACTCGTGCCGTGGCATAGCTTTGGCATATTTCGCAGCATGTTAATTGGCCCGTCGCTTTTCAATTGTAGTACGTGCTGTGGTATCCGAATTCTTTTCCATCTATTGGTGTAACTCAACTATTCCACCAATATGTATACCATCTGTAATGGTATCCTTTGTGCATATCCCAATACTGAAATAAAATATTAAAGTGCATTGCAGCCTTTTTACCGTCATTAGAAACAGTGTTTAGAACTCTTCATACAAATAAAAATATCAACAACATAAACAATTATTTATAAAAATGTATGTGTTAACCTTTTAACTGTATATATATTTTTTCATATTCAACGTTTTTGAACAAGTGTTCTGATGTCTGAAGAAAAGAAAATGCACCTGTTTCAACGAGGCGTGGAAGTTCGAAGTGAAGGTGTAGTTCTCGTCACCGGTACGTAGTTCAAAGACACTCTATTTCACGAAAAAACAGAAGCAATACGACAATGAACTCCAAGTTTTATTAATTTCTTATTTTGGATTTCAAATAAATAAATATTCAAGTTAAAACAACTTTGTGAATATAATTTTTATAACGCGTTGCCAATTTCAAACATAAAGCAGAAACAATGAAAGGATACTCGAAAAATATTTACTTTTCGGAATATCAAAAACTAACAGTTAGAGCGGCCATAAAATATTTGTTTTTCCTGCATTAGAGAAAGTTGCTCTAGACAGCTTTTTACATACTGCAATATAAATCAGAAAATCAACTAACTGATTTAAAAATGTAGTTATTTATATACTTCATATGTGTATTTACGTATTCGATGCCTGTAGATTGGAATTCTTATTCCTGAAAAAGTGAAAATACACCTGTCTTCACGTGCGTGGTGTGGAAGTACAGAGTGCAGGTGATGTCCTCGTCATCAGACCGTAATTGAATAACTCTCTATCTAGCATCTTCAGACAAGAAGTATTTCAGTTAAGATTTCGAAAAGTAATCTCATTCTACGTTCTTTTCAAGACATAGAGTAAAGTTTTTTTTTTTTTTTTTTATGCAGCAGAGCACATTTAAAAAATAAAGAAAGCGAAACACACAGAATTTAAGATGGCTGATGGTCCTGAACTGTAACTTTTCAAAAGTAAATAAACGAAGAGTTTTTTTTTATATTTAGTGTCAGTTGAATCAGAATATGCACATAAATTGTATTACAAATATTATTTTAAGAAAAAAATTATTCAACAGAAATTTTTTGGCAAAAAAATGAAGATGAATGACATTTGAAAAATATTCTCCTTTTATAAAAAAAATTCTTCTTAACTCTATAGCTAGGACTTCTGTACAGAGGAAGAACCAGGATTTTGAAAAATTTGCATTATTTTCAGAGTTGCGATCCATTTAAATAATTGGGAATTTTTTTATTAAAGTTTCTCTAATCTGATACATTAAAATGTGCATAAACCCACTCCTACAATAATATTTTAAAAATCCTAGTTCAGTCGGCAAGTATTTTTTCAGCATCAGAAGTAGTACCTATATATATGTGGGGTTGTGACACGGAGTTCTAGGGGTATTCACATTAATCACACTGGTTTTAACTAATACTAACGTTTAATGTGGACAATTACATTACTACACTCTACTATACAGATATTATTTACAGCGTTTCGATTACTTCTTCTCTTATTCGATAATAGTTTCTCAGTCTTTTCACTTAACATTTATCACACCACGGTTCACAACGGTGTATGGCATTCACACTGATGATGGATGTGTCACCTTCACGTGACTGTCCTTCCAGCATCGGGTTACTTGGTCCCTACACGGCCAGTTAGATCCCGGTTGCTTTCCTTTTTTCCTAGCAGCGTTGGCTCTGACCTCCTCGTCTAGACCTCTCGCTCGCTCATCTCCCTCTGGTTAGTTCGCTCGCTGGTGGCTCGCGTCGCCAGCGCCCTCTATAGTGCCGTCTATGTGGAAATTCCCACAACTTCTCGGGCATCCTACAGGCAGTGTCCTCACTGCTCACGCACTAAGGATCTGAAATATACAAACTAAAAAAAAACAAAAAAAGAACATAGATTAGTATACAGTTACACAAATATCTTATACAAGTTCGTTCTTCTTCTTCATTAGTGCTTAAACCAAGGCTTCATCTGGTCTGCTGATGCGGACGTTACATTTGGCCCCTCATGGTCTCCAATTTTAGCAACATCATATCGGTCATGGAGTTTTACTCTAGTCACTTGGTAGGGTCCAAAATACTTTGGTCGCAGTTTCAATTTGTTTCCAAACTGAGTCCTCATGATTGCTACCAACTCTCCTTGCTTATACTGGTGAGCTTTTTTCCGCTTTCGATTGTAAGTTCTCCTGTTTTCCTCTTGTATCTTCAAAATGTTTTGCTTTGCTTCTCTTCTAAGGTTTACACGATGTTGACATAGTTGATTTTGACTCTCTTCTTCAAGCAAATTTCTTATCATGACGTCTTCAGGATTCTTCATCTTGATTCCTATTAGTAATTCAAATGGCGAGTACTTTGTACTGCGTGAAGGTGCACTGTTCAATACACGTTGTAGTGAATCGACATGCTTGAACCACTTAGTCGGGTCTTGAATGGACATCTTCGTCAACACTGGAATCAGCACTCCATGGATTCTTTCAACTTGTCCGTTCCCCCTTGGTACTCCCGTCGTTATTTGAATATTACTAATCTTCTCCTCAGCACAGTAGTCTTCGAATTCCTTCGATCTAAATGCTCCTCCTTTGTCATTAATTATACGTGAAGGATTCCCAAAAGTTTTTTGTTGCAACTTTAGTCTTTCAATGGCTTCTTGAGCTGTTGTACTTTTGGTTGGGTATAACCAAGTAAATTTAGTAAATGCGTCAATTACAGTAAATATGTGATTATAATTTTTGTTGGTCGTTGGCAATGGTCCAATGAAGTCTACGTGATATGTCGACAACGGCAGATCTTCTTTTGGAATAGGGTGTAAAAAACCTTCTCCTTTTCCTCTCTTCTTATTGACCAATATGCATTCTACACAGTTTTTTAGTACGTTTTCTATACACTTCCTCATATTCGGAAAATAATAGTCTCTTTTCACCAAGTCTTCTGTCTTTGCCACAGCAAAATGTCCAAACGAATGAGCTTTCTTCACCACATCTACTTGCATCATTTCTGGCACAACTAACAGTTCTTGATCTTCACTAAGTTTAAATAAAATATTATTCTTTATGGTGAATTCAGTAGTTTTGCCTTCATGCAACAGCTGCTTAATGGTTCTAATATACTCATCAGTTTCCTGAGCGTTCACAATCTTGTGTGTCAATTCATCACTAGTCACTAGCATAATGGGATGTCTGCTCAACGCATCTACGTGTTGCATTTGTTTTGCAGGACGATGGACTACCTCGTAATCAAATTCTTGTAGAAAAATCGACCATCTAGCAATCTTTGGTGTCAACTCTTTCTTGTCTAGAGTTTTCGCAAATGCTGCACAATCCGTTCGAATTAGGAATTTTCTTCCCAGGAGATAGTTTCGAAATTTTTTCAGAGCCTCGACAACCGCCAGTACTTCTAGTTCATAACTGCACAATTTCTCTTCTTGAATGGAAGTCTTTTTGCTCATATAATGGATTGGATAGAAATTTCCATCTTCACTTTGTTGTAAAAGCACAGCACCTAAACCGAGTTTACATGCATCTGTATGCAGCTCTAACTTCGCGCCTTCCTTGAAAAGATGCAATACAGGTTCATTTGATAACGCGTTCTTTAGATTTTGAAAAGCTATTTTTTGTTCATGATTAAATTCAAAAGGTTTTGTTCCTCGCAATAAATCACTAAGGGGTCTGGCTATTATAGCGTATGAAGGAATATATTTTCTGAAATACCCTGTCAATCCAAGAAAACTTTGAACATCTTTCGCGTTTTTAGGTTCTGGAAAGTTACAGACTGCTACTGTCTTTTCCGATGAAGGTTGAATTGTACCGTTCTGAATTATATGCCCTAAAAAATTAATTTTCCTTTGCAAGAACTGACATTTTTTTAGATTTAATTCAAGGCCGTATTTGGAAGCGATTTCTAACACACGAGTTAATTTTTCATAAGCTTCTTTTTCATCTATTGCCGGAATTATTATATCATCTAAATAAATAATTAAAGTACCGTCTCTTAATAAGTCTCTAAACACGTAATTAATGTATCTTTGGAAATAGTTACTGCTAATAGATAAACCGAATGGCACTTTCAAAAATTCATATTGACCTGTTTCTGTTACAAACGCGGTGTATTTTCTGCTTGTTTCATCAACATCTACATGAAAAAATGCATTCTTTAAATCTAGCGTCGAAAATACTCTACCGTTCCCTAATTTATCTAATACTTCTTCAATTACAGGAAGTGGATATCTGTCCCTGATTATTTTTTTATTTAGCTTTCTATAATCGATACACAAACGCATCGTTCCATCTTTCTTCTTACACACCACAATAGGAGACGAAAAATCTGAACAACTTTCTTTAATTATTCCCTGTGCTAACCACAGCTCTATTTGTTTTTCAACCTCGCGCTTTTCAAGTAAAGATAGCCTACGTGACCTTTGACAAATGGGTTTTTCATCTGACAAAATTATTTTCATTTTCAAAGCAGAAGATTTCGTTTTATTTGGTTTGTAATGTTTTATTAGTGTATGTACTTGACTCCTTAATCTACTATTCGAGATATGCGATAAATCATATGAACATTCCTCGTATGCCTCAGATACCTTTAACAAAAACAAATTAGACTTATCCATAATCCTCTCAGAATTAACTAAACATCCTGACTCATCAATCTGCTGTTCCCCCACTATTCCATCCTTTAAACATACCGGATTGCATATTCTAACATTTGACCTTGCTTCCTCTGATCCACTTTTCAAGAACTCATAAACTCTTAAGGGTAATAATATTTCTGCCTCGATCTCGCACACTGCCGCGGGGATGGTTTGTGTTTCCCCCCCTTTCAATGAGATTGTAAATTCTGAAACGTTTGCAATCCTCCGTTCGCCAAAACAACTGGTTAGGGTGATTTGAGAATGCACTCTTTTTTTCGCTGAAACGTACTTTTTATTTATGATAACTGAGTTGGCTCCACTATCCAAAGTGGCAATTAATGGGATATCATCAACAATTACGTCTACATACTGTAATTCATTAAACAAAAAGTCATTTTGATTAGAAATAGTTTTAATTTGGTTTATGGTATGCCCTACACTTTTATCTTTATTTTCTGACTTCGCCGTTTTTTTCGCACAATTTCTAGCAAAATGCGGCCCTCCACACACATAACACGAGATTATTTTTTCTTGTTTTACACTTTGGTTATGTTTTGGGAACTGTCTCTGGAAATAATTAGTATTTACTATGTTCGCGCGGTTTTTAATGTAAGCATCATTATCGTTTTTACTCTTAACATTGTTATGGTTTCGCGATTCATGCAGTGATCTGTTTTTCGAAATAAAAAATATATCGCAAGCTTTTCCTAGCTCATCTGGCACAAGCCATGAATCCGCCTGCAAAATTTTAATATGTGAAGCAGTTTCTAGATCTAAAGTGTCTAAGATTTTATCACTGACCATTAAGTCAAATAGGGATTTAAAATCATTAACGTTCCGAATTTTTAGGTAATATTGAAACATAGCACTTAAACGAGTAGCGAATTGTACATGAGTTTCATCTGTTTGCTTTTTGGCTTTTCTAAAATTAAGTAAGCATTCCTGAGCAGTGGGTTGGAATTCTCTTAAAACTAATGATTTGACTAACTCATAATTTTTGATTTCGTCATCTTTTACGTATAGTAAAATGTTATGTGCCCTCTCACCAAGAATATTAATCAGGATTTCTGATTTTAAGTCATCTGGAACATTTTTAATTTTGAATGCTCGTTCTATCGATTGAAAAAAAAGACCATAATTTTCAGGTTTTGTTGGGATTTGTATCGTTAATGTTTTTATACTTTTAATTAAATTTTCTAAATAATTAGTTTCCCCCTGTAAACTTTTCTGGGTTACATTCCCTTCAGCTTTTGCCTTTTGAAGTTCAATTTCTCTGTCCATCTGTTGCAGTTTAATTTTTTCTAGCTCTAGCTGTGAATTAGTTTCTCTTTCTATCTGTTGCAGTTTAATTTTTTCTAGCTCTAGCTGTGAATTAGTTATTTGTAGCTGCTGTTCGGCTTTTGATTGTCTATCCTCAATGGACAAATTTATCAGATTCATTACAAATTCTGGGTCATCTTTAAACAGTTTTGAATTTTCCAATTTAGTTTTTAGCTCGAAAATTGTTTCTTTAGAGGAAACTTGCTCCCCAATTTCATTGAGCACATTTATCAAGTCCTCTTTTCTTGTACATTTATGATACGACATTTTAATCACAATAGAAGAGTATAAAAAGGTATCTTACCTTTTTTGTTGTTGTTGGGCTGTATCAATCAGAAAAAGGATCACTTGAGTTTATCCGTTCAAAAGCACAGTCAGAGTTCGAAGGTTCCGTTCGGTTTGCGAAAGTCCTGAACAGTTTTTTTTTTTTACAGCGCACTATTAATTTAATGTCCTCACAGTCCACATCGCGATATCAATAGTCCTAACAGTCCACAAAGTTCACATCCAGGGCAAGCACCCATTTTATGTGGGGTTGTGACACGGAGTTCTAGGGGTATTCACATTAATCACACTGGTTTTAACTAAAACTAACGTTTAATGTGGACAATTACATTACTACACTCTACTATACAGATATTATTTACAGCGTTTCGATTACTTCTTCTCTTATTCGATAATAGTTTCTCAGTCTTTTCACTTAACAATTATCACACCACGGTTCACAACGGTGTATGGCATTCACACTGATGATGGATGTGTCACCTTCACGTGACTGTCCTTCCAGCATCGGGTTACTTGGTCCCTACACGGCCAGTTAGATCCCGGTTGCTTTCCTTTTTTCCTAGCAGCGTTGGCTCTGACCTCCTCGTCTAGACCTCTCGCTCGCTCATCTCCTCTCTGGTTAGTTCGCTCGCTGGTGGCTCGCGTCGCCAGCGCCCTCTATAGTGCCGTCTATGTGGAAATTCCCACATATATATAATGTTTCTGTCTTAACTAAAACTGATATTTTTATAAAATTAATTACTGTACAAAATTTGGAATATTTCTTATTTTGTACTCATTGAAGATATTTAATTATCATTGTTGATCTATAACAAATGAAAAACTGATGTTCCTCAGACAGAAATGAAACAGTGTAAAAAAAGCAGTTTCTTAGTATAACTAGAATATCCGCCAGTTTTTATGTATGTGAACCATGGGTTGGGCAGTAAAAGAGGGGTAGGTTGTCAATGGTTGTAAACTGGACCCTCCGAGAACAAAAATAGAATGGGAAAGAGGGGGTCCTGTCTCGAGTTCGGATTGCACTTGAAGACAAACAGAATATCTCTCTCAACTGTTGTAGAAGAGGCTTGTATGATTCTGTGATGCCATTTTCTTTCATCATGACAACTGTCAGAACATAATCATCAGAAAATGGAATAAAGGAAATTTGGAAAAATAATAGCATGGAAAAAAATGTTTATTTCAAAGTCGAGAAAATATCGAAAATTAAGAAAAAAAGACATATAATTTATCTTTTATGAAGGAACTATTTACATTCGATCATTAAGACCAGTACTACATGAGTACTTGGCCTTTCCTTTAGAAACGCCCATTCCCCTCCGAAAAGAGGGGAGGGGGAATGGGCATTTTAGAGTTGGGATTTCTGCCTACGGGACCCTAATTGCTACTAGAGTTGTACCTCGAGACGAGGCTAACGAAGAGACACCCCCAAAGCGCAAAATTGGTCAAATCAAACAGCGCGTGCTTCCCCGACTTCCTGTTACGCATTTCCGTTTCCTTTTGACGAAATCACTCCAGCAACCGAGAGTAAAGATGTTACACATCAAAAATTATTTTAGTTACTTTTTATTAAATAGTTAAAATTAATATAAATATGCATATACATATGACAGAATTACAGCATTAAGTAGCAATTAATTTTTATTAATTATCATTAAAGTATCGCATTGTGTCCCCCAAAACAATCGTGTATATAAAATTTCAGTTAAACTGTTCAGCTTTGAAACATGAGGTGAAAAAAATCTTTTAAAGTTTTGACCCAAGTTGCTAAAAATGAAGCTAACGGGGCTGTACCTGGAATTATTTAACTAATTAATTTCAATCAATAATTTTAATCAATTGTAAATAAATTATCGTATTGTTACACAAAACAATAGTGTATAGAAAATTTCAGCTCAAATGAGCGCTTTAAAATGTGAGTTAAAACCCTTTCATGTTTTGACACGCCAAAAATGATGCCAACTTGGCTGCATTTGTAATTCTTTGAGTAATTAGTTTTAATCAATTATTTCTTATGAATTACAATTGAATTACTGTATTGTCATCCAAAATAAGTGTGTATATAAAATTTCAGATCAATTGAGTGCTTTAAAATGCCTTTTTTTTAACGATTGAAAATTTGAACTAGACAAATAAATGTATATATACATAAATATATAGAGAGAATGAACTAATAGTAGAAATTGAAAAAATAATACAAAATATTGAAAATATGCATTTCAGACTTTGGAACTAACGCTTCTTAATTTTTAATAAAAATTCAAAAAGCGGTTATTAAAACACTAGAGAAATAAAATTTGTATATCCCCTTTCTTCTTTTATTTTAAACCAGAAATAATAACACCGCAATGCCAATTCTTTTGTAATGGAAAGTTTTCTTACGTTGTACTATCCATCACAAGCTTCGCCGTGATTGGCTAGCAATCGACAGATTGTCACAACCAGCTGTTGCCATAACCGCTTTTATAAAGCAGCGCGGTTTCTCCATTTCAATTTATTATTAAATTCTTGATAGTTCGTCAAAGAATTTTCCAACGAAAAAGCTCTGACTTATGAAAAAGATATTTAATGTTAACCCGTTGAAGCTACTTATAAATACATTTGTATGAATTTTAATTTATTTCTCAGAAAGTTACTCATTTTTTAATACAGGTGACAGAAAGAAGCTGTTGCTTGAATTTATTAACTGGATCGAAATGAAATAAATACGTAATTTTCTTTTAGTGGGATTAAGAGTCGATCGTTTTCAATCGTCGTGTGGCAATACTTATACATAAACATCAAAATAATGTTTTAGATACGTTTCTAAAAATTGACTTTTATATGGATTCTAATTTTGTTCATTTTTATCTTCTTCAATCTTGGAGTTGAAAAGTTCAGAAAGGTCCCAACTGATAAAATTTATAACGGATGAATATCTCTAAAAGCTCCACTTTATTATTTTTAAAAATACACTAGCTATTCATTGGATGTCCGAAGAAAAGAAAAGTGCTTACTGCGGAATGAGTTTTCATTAGACATTTTCATTTCGATCTCGCTTTTTTGTTTACCTGCTTGTGAAATTCATTTTTCAAAAAAAATACTAATTAAAACTCGATAGAAAATTTCAAGAGTACTTGTTAAGGTAATATACTCACACAAAGTATGAGTATTAAAATAAAATCGTTATACAACTATCTTAGTTATTTAGATAAAATTTAAGAAACCCCAAAATTTATTCTTGTCAACGCTGGCAATAGCCAGTAGCACAGAATATTATTTATAAACCCTTTATCACGACATGTATATATACTATACAAGTACAGTAGAACGTCGTTTATCCGAATCAATTGGGACCGGACACCATTCGGATAAACGAAAACCGAATGCGATCCATGCAGTATATGAAACCGGACACTATACGAATATTAAAAATCATCATATGCGGGAAACGTGCTTGAAGTAAAAGCAACATAGGTGCAAAGTGTCGCCATTTTACCTTGATTGTGGAAAATAATCACTTATTTTTCGCTGTACCATTGTACACCTTCGTTTTTTCACTGTAAGGTCTCTGATTCTCTTCAGCAGCAGTAGTTGAGTAGGACAGCCCTCTGATTGTTGTTCGTACCACTCCATAGCTGTCTCTAACGCAGGAAAACGCGTCAGAATTTGATGGACCCTTGCTACTTTCATTGTTGTTGTCCTCGTCTTCATCCGTTTCACCGTCGACAAGGTCGGATTCTTCATGCACGGAAGTCACATTCTCGTCATTATTTTGCATTTGAAATCCACAGTCTTCTGCATCTCATGTCATCCAGGTTTCTACATCAACAAAACTTAGCAAAAGAGCTCGTATACATCTCCTCACTAGGAAGCAAACTGACCTAATATTCCGCGCAAATGTTTACCAAATCACACAACTGAAATTCCCCAAATATCCCTGACCTTGGTTTTTCCCTTCACTTTTGGCCTCACGCTAAACAACTGTTGAGCATTGCACTGTTCGAAAATGTATCAGGACTTGGTATGAATATTTTGACGTTCCGGATAACAAACGTTCGGATAAACGACGTTCTACTGTAGTATTAAATTAAAATATAACTCTATAACTTTTTCAAATTATATGTTATAATGTAATAATATACCTTTGCAAAAATATCGTGTGGCTACGGTAGTCTGAGGCTATAGTCCCAATATCGTGGTCGTAGTGTCTCGGATTCTAATCCTAGTGCCAATGAAGACCCACCGTGTAGTCGGAAATGATGCAGCGTCGAGACTCAACGTCCTCCCATTGGTATGGTGTGGTAGTTTAGAGAAGGAGGTGCCAACTCAGGTGTCGTCCTGTCACTTGAACAAAGTTCAAAATTACGAGGTCCGTCACCAATCTCCTCGTGTTGCTTTATAGTGTGGCGTTCATAAAGCTCTTACTCACAAACTTGTCTTCTGCCATTTCTCAAACCTTATTTGCTACAAGTCTTCAACAAAGCATCTTATAATTAGATGATAGAAATGTATTCTGGCATCCCATAATTCCACAGTTTATTTCCGTTTCTTTTTACAGATATCTAACTGCAGATGCGGCCAAGCTTAAGCACCGTGAGTTTCACAATTTGAAGTTGAATTGAAAAGACAAAAATAAATAAATAAATAAAATGAGGCTCTGAGGATCATTGACCCGATCAATTTCAGTCTTATAGAATACTTTTATAAAAATTACGAAGCTTAACTACGAAGTTTTCTTTCACGAATGCATCCTTTTTCTATCATTCATCTTTTTTTTTTCTCGTCCATTGGATTCCGTCTGGTTAAACGTAATCAAAAAAACAATTTTTACAAAAAGTTTGCTAGAATTCTTATCTTATTTCATCAAATCTATGGAATAAATATTTCAAAACTTCACTAATATTGTCAATATAGTTAAGAATTTTTTTTCAATTTCTTAGAAAGTTTTTGTTGAGCAATTTTGAGGTTGTTTTTATTGGGTGTTGGTCGAATTCGGCAGTCAAATTCAGAACGTTGGTAGCAGGTACATGGGAACGATTAATAAACACAGAGCAGAGGGTTGCAAACCATATTTAGTTGGTGTGAAAATCACACACTGTAACTGTTAGTAGTCAGGAAGACGAGGGGTGTGACCAAACGAATGCGAAAATTTGGAGCGAACTTGCACGTATGCAAATTTCCCACTTGTCGGAGGAACAAAAAAGTGGTGAGCAAGTTGTGGTAGGTGGATTGTCATGCACGATGGTGCACAGGTACAATTTTCGATTTCAGTACGAAACCATCTTCATGCTATATATCCCTGGAGGTGTATTGGCTAATGGCCTCCACACTCCCGGACCTCAATCCCTTGAATATTTTCTTCTGTCTCCCATCCTAAATTGCTTGTGTATAAAATTTGTAAACTTTTGACCATTTAAAGTAATCTTTGTTGAGAACACTGATTCTTGTAAAAGGAAATTTTAAGTTTTAAATAACTCAAAACACCCGTGGGATTCTGTAACATTTAAGTTCTATCAATTACAAAATTTATTGACTTTGAAATGTTGATATTTCATCTCTACATCTAATTCCGTCTCTCTTTAAAGAGAAAAACGCGAATACAAATATTTTTTGAAATGTATGTTGTATTTGGAGAGAAAAACTATGTTTATGCAATGCAGCATATTTTATTTATCTGAAATGAGCATGTTACATACTTTTGCATCGATATTTTTCCTCCAGTAAACATATATGCATAATTTATTCATTTCTTGAATAAAATATGCCTTTGCTGTTTTTCATTCCTTTCTGAGGAACATACAAGTTTTGTTAAGTCTTCCTTCCTAAAAATACTCATATACGTATCTTCAAATCTAAAACATATATGCATATTTAAAATATATATTTTGGGATCCACACATTCCCTTTGTATGTATTGCTTTCCAAAAAGTACATATTTCTTAAATGCAAAAAAATAGTCATTCTAAAAATGAAAATTCAACTTCCTTTATTTTGTTTCAAAACAAATAATACAAAAACAAAATTAAATCAATTCCTACTTTGATCAACAACAACAAAAAAAGTTATTTTAGTTACTTTTAATGAAAAAGTTGCAATTAATATACATATGTATATACATATGACAGAATCACGACATTAAGTGGAAAATAATTTTTATTAATTACCATTAAAGTATGTATTGCCATCTAAAACAATAATTTATATGAAACTTCATTTCAACTGAACGCTTTGAAACGGGAGGGGAAAAAATCTTTTAAAGTTTGGACCCAAGTCTCTAAAAATGAAGCCAACGTGGTTGTATCTGTAATTCCTTAAATAATTAATTGCAGACAATTAGTTTTAATTAACTACAGTTAAATTATTGTATTGTTACCCAAAACAATAGTATATAAAATATTTCAGCTCAAACGAACGCTTTAAAATGTGTAAGAGAAAACCTTTTCAAGTTTTGACACAAGTCGCCAAAAATGATACTAACGTGGCCTGTATTTGTAATTCTTTAAATAATTAATTTTAACCAATTATTTTTATTCATTATAATTAAATTACTGTATTGTCATCCAAAATAATCGTGTATATAAAATTTCAGCTCAGTTGAGGGCTTTAAATTACATTTTATTAATGATTGAAAATTTGCATAAGATATATATATAAATGTAATAATCCCCATTAATTATTCTTAATAACTTTTAATTACCTTTGGTCTATCACTTCAGGACCAGCGTTTTAGTAATAAGTTAACCAGCCGTCTAACGAGAGCATTTTAAACTACATCCATCCACCCACACAGATCACGTGATTTAAGCTGCCTATAAAAACCGAGATTCCTGGAGACCAATTTCTTTTTCGCTTCTGTATTTTGTCTGCGTAAACATGTAGCCGGCAGCTTGTTTCATGTGAGTGCTTTGTGTCGTCCTTGTAATGTCTTTTGTGTTCAAGATGGATAATAAACAAGTTTTAATCAATTACCGGACGCCTCGTCAATCCCAGCCAAAGAAACCATCAACAATAGCGATCATATTATAAAGAATACATTTCAACGGCCATGTCTATTACATAAGTCGGCAGAATTTTCCTGCGTGGGAAATAAAAATTATAAGTCAAAATTATTACAAGGAAAATGAGATAACAACCGTCATCGACCAAAATAAAGAAGAAAGGAGAAAAATGTCTGTGTGTGTGGATATATCCATTCATCGTACGATGTGCCAAAGTGTCAACTACTACGCTTAAAAAATGGGAAATTTCCCGTCTCGTCTCCATTGCGTAAGAAAAAAAAAAATTCCCTTGTAAAGCTTCAAGTCTGCATGTTTTGTAAGGATAAGAAATCTTCACCATCAAATATATCTTAAAGAGAAAATCAACCTACAATTCAATCAACAGTTCGATGCTCAAATGAAAAAAAAATAATAAATTAATAATTCCCTTAAATAATAATTCCCTTGTAAAGCTTCAAGTCTGCATGTTTTGTAAGGATAAGAAAATCTTCACCATCAAATATATCTTAAAGAGAAAATCAACCTACAATTCAATCAACAGTTCGATGTGTGCTCAAATGAAAAAAAAAAAAAAATAATAAATCTTTCTAACCTTGAAGTGCGCGAGATGTGTTTTTGCAAAATTTAGAGTTATGTGAAAAAGTGCAACTCAGCGATTTTTTCATCATTGATAAGTTTTTCTTTTTTTCTCTTGTCGTTTTAATTATTTGCTATTAACTCTAAATTGATTGTATATTTTCCCTTACTGGTTTTTAATAATTTATCTTAAAATGTTTAAGAACAATATTGTAATTTATATGCCTATTGATAATTTGCAAACAAATCGAAAGTGTTTTTTTCTAATAATCTATTTTGATCTAAAATCTTACTATGATTTTAGTTTATGGCTTAGATATTTGGTAAATATTTGTTTTAAAGTCTTTCATATGA
>BMAO01024638.1:0-16381 GCA_019973975.1 Trichonephila clavata
ACTTGGCTATGTTTGCGAATGTTGTAATTTTAACATAAAATAAATACAACAGAAAGTAATATTAGTATATTACATATTCAGATATAAATTATTTACAATATTTTAAGTGTTCTTAACACAAACTTTGTAACAATTTGTTACTTTTGCTGAGTAGAGATTAGCTTAGGAAAGTGTTTTTTCAAAAATAGACTCCCAAGAAAGTTACGGAGCGTTACAAATTTAAAAAAATCCTTTTTATCAGCTATTAGACCTTCAGACTGAAAATTTAACAAATATATTCTTTTGTTCGGCTGAGATATTCATAAAGCCTTTTTTTGGTTAATTTCCAATTAACTTTGAATTAACTCTTTAAAAACTTCTTTATCCTTCAATCTTTATTGCTTAATTTTTCAATTCACCGGAGCGAAGAAAGGATATACCAGCTAGTATTTTATAAATCATGATATTTTGCGCAAGCGTAGTACTTGTACGGATTTGTCTCTCAGCTCCAGGTTAACTTCTCGCCCATGGAAAGTCTCAAAAACTCGAGAAAAATACAACACAACAATTAAAATAGAAATAATTTGATGTACCTTGGGTGGGAAGGTACTATTTGATCCATTGGCTGGTACTTGTCCCCAACCCGGGGGTTGGGGACCACTACTGCATTGCACGTTGTTACTTGTGATAACTGCTCTCAAACTAATGATTCCACATAAACAACACCGCCAAAGATTTGTGGAACGATTAGTTGACATATTGAGTTTGGAGAGTTTTTTTCTGTCAGTTCCAAGGGATAAGAAAAATTATTTTCCTAATTATTTTTGAGATATTCAGCTTCGAATTTCATGTATATAGATTTGTATTTATATTTCTACAATTGCTCGATAAATTGAAAACAGTTAGGATAAGAAACTAGAACCACCGCTTGAGTGATTGTTTAATAGATTAAGACTAAAAGCAACACGAGGGATACTGGCAACAGGTTTCGTAATTTTGAATCTCGATTAAGTGACGAGAATGATACCTTAGCTAGCACAGCCTTCACCAAACCACGCATGTAGGACGACTTTTGAGCCACATTATATTCCACGCGCATCAACCCCTCTACATTGGTAGTCTCTGAACCATGAACCGAGGATCAAATAATACCAGTTCCCGCAAAGAACATTAACTTGTTTCTATTTTATTTATTCTGGTATATTTCTCTCGAGTTTGTGTGACTTTTTATGTAAATCACTTTACATTCACTTGTGATGTAACTGTATTTTATTCTGAAGGCATGTTTAAACTCAATTAAACTAAAATTATTAAATCAAAACAATCTATTTATAAACATAAAATCTAGATATAAACGTAACCCCTCCCTATCAGCATGCTGGGGTAAATTTATCAAGGGTTGACTGGTCCACTGTGTTGAAATGTTAGGAAGCATTGTTCTACACGACGGGTCTTGAGTGACACTTTAGGGCTCGAACTCATGATACATCTGCCATGGGTTCGTGACCAAAACCATTAAGATATCGTACCCTATTACACGGTTTGATATCCTGCGGTATGGATTGTGGAGGTTTTAAATAATTTCGAACTTTGCTTTGATCAAGATTTGAAATTTTAACCATGTATTAGTTTAAGTCCTTTAACATGTTGCAGTAACTCAGAGAAAAAAAATAACAGAAAAATGCAAAAAAATAGTAATAAAATAAATAAATGAAACCAAATTGAAGTCAAAGTACTCCATCTATTGCTTGTGGCAAAGTAATATATATCTTACGACTTTCAACGTGATAGGAATAAATTTGTATCTTAAAATGCACTTAAACTGTATTTATTACTGAAAACACGATATCTTTCTCAAACCATTCGAAGAGGCCAGTTTTTGTTAACAAAATTCCGCTGAATCGAACAAACGTTCATGTTATTCAAATACATTATTCGTAATGTTAGTGAATTCAAATATAAAACTTTCCGATTGATCAAATCTGTCTATTTTTAAAAGAAAACAAGAAAAATGTAATCGAAATTTTAAGGAAATTTAATTTCTGGGACAACTGTAGTCTTTCATAATAGAATAAATTTTAATAATTCAAGTAAAATAAAAACGTTTTAAATTTCAACTAGATTTACTACATATAATAGTTTGTGAAGCTCACACAAAAGATAATGCAAGTTAAAAGAATATGCATTCAATAATATCTATTTTCAATATTTAATTATCATTCTCTTAGTACTGCTTTAATTAACATTATACACTATTTAAAACATTAATTTCATATATATCAAAAGCTATCACTAAATTTTATTAAAATTTTGAGAATTAAAAGAACATTTATTATTTTTGAGTAAAAATACTATGATGAAAGCAATTCACGGAATAATTTAAAATAGAGTGTTTGAAATTTAATTAAAATTAACAATACACACATTTATCAGTAGAAAATTATCAAATTTTACTTTATTTTAGAGTTTGGAAAACACATTTCTTACTTGTCATTCTTGTGTATGTTTAATTATTCGGTTGGTTATGTTAACGAATCAAAGTATTTTGAAAAGTAAACTTTCCATGAGGAAATTGTGAATCATTAAAATAAATTAGGAGTAGCAATTCATTGCGCAAAATTTCAAAGCTCAAGGCAACCAGTTCAACATCCCGAGGCTAGGAAATTTGAAGACACACTACATTCAAATATTTCATTGAAAAATAAGCTTTTATGACTTGAAATAAATTCTATACGAGCCTTATAAAGTAAGTGAGTTAGTTCTATTAGGCCAAATTTGGTTGACCTAATAATATAATTGTTTTAATTGACTACGGTCAAACTCATGTACTACATATAAACAAATAATATAAAAAAATTAAGTCAATTCCTATTTTGAATGGAATATATATAAAATATATATATACAGGGAAAGAGTGAACTAATAGTAGGAATTGAAAAAAAGGCATGATTTGTCTGCATTATTAACTATGCACACCTGGTATGACTTATTTGGCTAAAAAACCGGTTTTCGGCGCCAACTTTTGTAATTGTTTTAAAAGTTACATAGTTACAACAATGTAACAACTTAGACGAATCTAAGATGGCATCGAAAACCAGTAATTAATTAAATTAATTAATTAATATTGGAAAAAACTGTATTAACATCAAGTATCATCCAGTACAAGCTTAAAAATAATTTATTTGAGCTTAATTGGATGAATAAAAAGTATTTTATTAACGATTGAAAATTTGAACAAGATAAATATATATAGAGAGAGAGAGAGTGAGGTATATATATAGTAGAAACTTAAATAAAATGGAAACACATTTCCTTCCCAAAATGTTACTAAACTAAGTAAGTAAATTAATTTACTAAGTATTGTAACTTTCTGTGCCAAAAATAGCTGATAAAGTTGAGAATATATATCTTTTATTTTATAATTTAAATTACCCTGGTTGTGGTTTAAATAAATATCTGACATTTAGTTAGCATAAATCATTTTAGATGGCAATCTCTATCTTTACTTTTAAAACATTCTACAATATTAATTGTATATTAAAAGTCAAGTTTCTTAGAAAGGTTAAGGGGAATTTAAGCTACAATTTTCACTAAATCATTTATCATCCCTTAGAAAAACAAATCTATTTCAAGTTAGTTTTAATAATGAATAAGACGTGGAGACAGAAAGAAAAATACAATCCAGGAGATTAATAACCTTTTGGGTAAAGTAATCTTTCTAAAACAGCCTGATGTGTTCTAAAAGTTTTCAACTTAACGTAAGGAAACAAATAAGATTTAATTCTGAAGAATCCATCAGGTATCTCAAAATTATCTCTCTAGTTAAACAATTTAATAAATCTACTTTATTTCAATATATTTCAATAAGAATATATTGAAATATTTTATTTTCTTCTTAGAGAATGTCCTATTGTATTGAGGCTTAAAGTGAGTAACTATAGCCGTCTAGAAAAAACAATTTTAAAATATACGCTGCACAGATATTTAATTCAGTAACGCTGGAAGCTTCACAATTAAGATTATTCTTAAATTTTAATAATCGTGAATTCAGTACGCATGTTAGTGAAACTTTGCAATAATGCTCTTTTAAGCAGCTGGATGGGTGGCTTAGTTAGTTAGGGGCTGACCTTGCGCACACGCGTTCGCGGGTTAGACCCTGACCCAAGTCTGTGGATTTTCCTGATGCAAAAAAAGAAAAAAAACACACGACAGCGTTTGTTTTATATGATTGTAAGGCATATTAAAGATCTCCAGATTGCCTGTTTGGCATGGGTATTCTCGGCAAAATTAAATTCCTTTTACAATTTCGCATCGTCAGAGCTCAGGTGCTGCCATCTGGGGTCAAAATTGCATTGTGACAACTGGTATCTACCTATATGATGCCACATTAAAAAAGCGATAGTAGATCCCATGGAATGTTCTTTTACGCGCCGCTAGTGTATTTTTTTATGGCGAGGCATTTTTATATTATTACTAATCTTTTACTTAGTCTTCTCACTTAAGTCAAAAAATCTCTTCTGGATTTAAATAATTTACGTCTTCCAAATAAACACCTAAAGACTTGACGTTTGCTATAATTTTTGTTTCGCTGAAGAAACTCTTTGAAATAATTCTATTTTTGTGTAAATGAATGTATAACATTAAATAAAAAATACTTCCGATTCATTTAATTTCACTTGAAAGTACGACTCTCTTTTGGAACGAGTCATTTAAATTTTTTAATTAAAATAGTTTCAGAAAAATTTTCCAAACTCCCCCTTTTTTTTTTGTTGTAAAAACGCTTGACAGTGGGAAAAAAATGCGAATTTTTAATATTAAATAAAGTATGCTTTAATGAATACTATTCAATAAGCATTTATGAAGACTATTTACCATATAAAAATACATTTCAATTTCCCACTCAAGAAAATATCTATTCTTCAGAAATAAGTAATTTATTACTGTTTTTATATTACTTAATGCGACAAAAATTTCCTTAACGATTGTTTTGTAATTCGTGTGAACATTTATAAAAGAAATCGACTTTAATGTTATTCTTCTGACATTTATTTCTAGAATTTTTTTTATTCCATATATCGTTAAAATATTTTCAGCCCTTTGTTGAAAAATTTCAGAAGCAATTAAGTTTTTATTGCTTATTTTAAATTGTATATGTATTTAAACCAAGTATAGCACATTTTTAAAACGCATTAAAAAATTATTCTCTTATATATTTTCAAATTTTATTTTGAGAGATATAAGGGAAATTAAGGAATAAATTGCATAAAAATGGATTATACCTATTTAAAATTGATTATGAAGTTTTTACTTAAATTGTTTAATCAGTCTATATCACATAATATTTTACCTACGAATTTTCTGGGAATGGTAACTAGGTATCTGTCCATAATTTAGGATCCAGTACTGTTATCTTTGCTTTAACAATACTTAGGATATCATTACTGATTCTATTTTCGGAACCTATATTGTCAATTAATTAAATATTCAAAAATACTTCATTAACTCAGATTTTTATTTTAACATTGACAAAATTTTCAGTTCCAAAAAAAAAGTTTTATGTACGTCCCAATAGTATTTAAAAAGATAGGTTCATGAACTATATATATATATATATACAGTGTGCTTGCTAATACCGTTGCCACCCCAAAAACTAGCGAACGACAAGAGTTATATTCATAAAAGGGGAGTCTAGGTATAGTAAAATTGCAATGCGCAGCACGATAAAGGTGTTTACAGCACCACCTGGTATATAAGTTTGTATTTAGTGCTCTTATCTCAAAGTTAGTACGAGATACATGAAAAAAAGACAATTACAATATTGTTTAGCATCATCGATTTATTACAAACAAATCTTTGGTACAAAAATGATACAAATGAAAAGTACAAAACTCACGTGTATTTGATCGCGTTGAACAAAACTGCACTTTCCGAAAATGAGGCTCATCTATCTTCCACGTTCAAAATGGTGGCCTTTAGCAACAATACACATTTAAAAATACTAAAGCAACAATACACATTCGAGTTTACATTTCCAGCTACACTTTCTTTAACATCGCAAACGACACACTGATCTAAGCATCCACAAAACGGTTTCAAATTTTCTGCAGTGTTGATGGAGGGGTTGCATACACACTTTGCTTGATGTGTCCTCACAGAAAAAAATCTAATTGTTCAAATCCTGCAACCGTTCAGGTCATTAAACGAAACTACCATACCCGATGACTTGTTCCAGGGATGTGTCTCGAATATATTGTGTGACAAGTGGCACTTTTACTGGTGGGGTGCCGTCGCGTTCGAACCACACATCACGAAGATTATTCAAAGACAAATCCTCTAGAAAATCGGATAGTTCGTTTTTCAGTGATGACAAGTATTGGAATCCCGTAAACGCGCCCTCGTAAATTACCGGGCAAATTTTGAATATTCCGTATCAGACATTTATCGACCGACGAACTTGATGTCGAACTTCAACAGCACATTTAGGATTATTCAGCGAATAGAAATGGATGTTCTGCTTAACGTGCGTATTATTACGCACAAAGCGTGCCTCATCCATCTGAATGATGTCGACAAGAAACGCTGGCTGGGCCTCCAAATGGCTCATAATGTGAAGTAGAAGTATCTGATTATATGCTGGCATTAGTTCGTTCACAGATGTCAGATGCACATTTTGTGCCTTATATTTTTAACATAATTTTACGGAAGTTGTTTTTTTTTCTAAATAGATGATGCTGAACAACTACTTTTTTCATATATCTCGTACTGCTCTTAAGATTAGAAAACAAACAACTTTTTTTCTGAAAACTGTTTTTATGACTATAGCTCTTGCTGTTCATAAATTATTGGGGGTGACAACGGACTTCAACGGGCCCACTGTATATATATAAATTAATCACAATTCTATAATAAAGCAAAAATTTGAAATTACATTAATCCTAGAATACAAAATTCCATTTCAAAATATCAATGGCGAATATAAAAAAATAATAAAATACAAATGTACAAAAACAAAATTAAAAATTTATAAGAAAAAAGTTTATAAAATATCTAAGTGCAACCTCAGACTTAGGACCAATAAGTGGGGTTAAATTAGTTTGATGGCGCCAACCTTCCCCCAAATGCAACTTGGTAAGCTTATCTGAAAAAATCCAAATTCTCATTTTATATATATAAATTTTTACAGCCCACATTTGAATATTTTCAGTATTCTTGAAAGAATAGTTAGTGTATATAAACTACATTTCATTATTACGACTATTTAATATTCTCACTACATCTTTTCAATCCACTAAAAGTCTTTTAAAATATATCTGGAGAATTCCACATTTCTCTCTCTCTCTTCTTTTTTTAAATTTTATATTTCATTCACACTTAATTTTTTAATACTTTTTAGAATATTTTAAATAATAATACAGAATCTTACGAATACAAATCTTTTAAATTGTAAACTAAATTAATATTTAAAAATACTTAATCAACTCGGGTATTTATTTTAACATTGATAAAATCTTCCGTTGCAAAAAATGAATTTATTTTATTATTAAAATATAAAAAAAGCTTTTTATGTCCCAATAGTATTTAAAAAGATAGATTCACGAATTATACATACATATATATAATAAAAAATTTTATAACCACTTAAATGAATCGGAAGATCCTTTTGGAAGAAATAGTCTGTATAAAATACATTTCTTTAGTACAACTATTTAATATTCTTACTTCATCTGTTCATCCTACTAAGTGTCCTTTAAAATATATCTAAAAAATTTCGTATCTTCTTTTTTATTTATATTGCATTCACACTTCATTTGTATTTAAAATAATAATAATAGAGAATCCTAAGAATAAAAATTTTTATGAGACAGATAATGAGTTTATTTTTTATACAACTAAATCTAATACTGTAAAAGATTCATAGATTTTAAGTATTTTGGATCATAAAATCTTTTAGATGAACTGCCATTTACATTATGCTACACTCAGGTGGATAGCATTTAATTATTTAAAGTGAAATACATAAAAGCTTTTACAAAGATAACCCAAAGATTGATAAAAAGGTCCATAATTGCAACTTTGTATCCACTGCAATTATGTATCCATATATAAAGCATTATAAAAAATTTTATTGATATTTCATTACGCATTATTCTTATCATAAGGATTAAGGAAAAGTGAAAAAGTGTAAATTTTTTTCAAGATAAAATTCGATTTAAAAAAAAAAAGAGTTTCTACATGTATTTTTTTTAAAAAAAGGTATCGTATCCCAGATTAGGGTGGAACGAAAACTATATTAATAAATAAAGATTTCTTGAAAACATTTTATCGATTTTTTTTAAAATTTTAGTCATTAATTTTAGTAAACGGCTAAGTTTGCAGGTTCGACCCCGATCCAGGTTGATAGATTTCCATGATGCAAAATATCCACTGCGTACATGTCTGTTGATAATGTGGCATGTTAAAGTTCCCCAGAGTAGATGTTTGGCTAGGATGCTTTCGTGGCAGAGTTAAATTCCTGGAACAATTTCGCCCCGTCAGAGTTTAGGTGCCTCACTTTGGAAAAGAGTGAAGGCATCAAAATTACACTGTTGCAATTGTTAACCACTAAAATGGTGTCTCACTAAACAGAGTGCCAGCTCCCGGGATATGTACAAATAAGGTTTGCATGATCATTTCCAATCCTCAGCACCGTTTGAAAGGGAAAAAAGATCACTTTGATACAAAATTCATTGTTTTTTGGTGAAGTAAAAATATTTTATTCCACTTAAATAAACGACAAGCATTCAATAAACAATAGGTGCTATTCATTAAACATTCAATCTTATTTATTAATGTGGGGGTGCTCATTAAATCGATTGTGATCGACCGGTGGACCACCAAGACATTTTATGGTGACCTCCTGAAGTTTAGTAATTAGTAATTATATACCGGAATACTCGAGATTAGCTAACAGTGTGCATACTAAGTCTTTTCCTGGCTATAATTACGAGAACTAACTTCGAAAAAATTGTTTTATTTTTTAATATATTTTGAATTGTTTGATAAAAAATGTATCATTTGCTATTGTTAGATTTGTGTATATTATTATTATGTTTGTATCTCGCATTTTGCTTTAAACGCGGTTTTAAAAGTATGAGTTAGTTCCTTATTTTAGTTATGTAGGTACATAATCAGTATTTATTGTTAAATTATGAATAATGTTGACCTTTTTCTTAGCTCACCACACATACATTACTGGGTGGACCACAATACCTTGAAAAAGTTAGAAGTAGCCAGTACCCTGGAAAAGTCTGCCCATCCCTGCATTAGTGTATCCAATAAACTATTGGATGCAATAATGAATGCGATACATTGAGGTGAGGGTGCTCCAAACTCAAACTCCAAAGAATAATCACAGTATCTCAATATAACATAACGTATGAAGGTAATATGAAATAGGCAAAACTTTTGCTTGAACTACAAATGATAAGCATTTAAAGCTCGGTCACATTGAGCATTTTTACTGCCCAAATACAATGGTATGCAAAAGAGTAGGAGAATTTTCGATTTGATCTACTCTTTTTAGATGTTATATTCATATTTTAGCAGTATTAGCTAATTATAAAAATGTTATTATAATACAAGAAATAAAGTACAGCAATTGTTGTACATATGTACACGGTACATATGTATTCGGCTCATTACAGCAGAAAAATTCAAAAGCCTTAAAAAAGGAAAAGAAATAAGAAGGATTAATAAAGAATGTGGTCCTTCTTTACAGTTGTGAAGCTTACACGCCTGGCATTGATACTGGAAATGAAAAAAGTTTGTTAATCCTTCTGGTAACGCTGTGTTACCGCTCTGAATGGCTCTATCAATGATAACTAAAACTTACATCCAAAGAGTATTTCAAATGTTCTTCATAGGTTTAGATCTGGCTGGTGGAATTATGGCTTATCCATATGGCTAAAGTCCTTATTTTTCAGATTCCTTATTTTGGTCAGGTAATTTTAAATTAGACCAAAATGCATCCCTGAGACAGCGGGCTGAGGTTGTAGGATTTCATCCATATATCTGACAGCAGTTCGAAGGCTTGTGTTAAAGGCATAGAATGTTTGTTTTTCAATCCAACAGGATGCCTTCTCAGACAATAAAATATATCCACCATTACAACGTACTCTTTCTCATATTTTGAAGAACATTTAACGGATTCCTAGTTCCTTCCCTACGAAAGTACGTCGAAAATCAGTTTTAAGGACGCACTAATGAAAGATTATATGCTAATAATTAACAATGGACTTAAATGTGCGCAGAAATGAGCGATGCACAAGTAGCAGGTCTTCTTTCAAACCAATTTACGTATTTCGAAACAATCATCAAGACTTCAGTTCATGCGACTCAAGAAGTTCGTAAGACAATTCAGAAGCTGATGCACTCCTCTTATGCTTTGCTGTAATCAACAAATACCAATCTTCATTTGTCATACTTCTTGGATGATTTTATTAGATCCTGTTGCTACGGATTTGGTCACATTTAACTGTCTACACAAGTTGCGTACAAAGCTGGGTGTTACACTGAAGTCTCTTACAGTTTAAACTTTGACTAACCTCAAGTATAACACCGATTTTCCACTTTATTGTGTTATAAAAATGTTTGTGGCGGCATATTTTAACTCTTTAATTTTTTATATCACCAAATGTTGTAACAAAACCTAACTTGAATGTAGCCAAGGAGGGCAAACGAAGGTAATGTGGGAATTGGCACTTGCATTTATGAAAGTTCCCTTCTAAATACAGAGCATAAACTCGCGTGTACGTTTATGTTATTGACACTAAAATTTATATCTTTATTAGAAGAATTTTTTAAAAATTTTATTTTGTATTTGAGAAATTCCACCAAACATGAAATTTCTCTCAGTTTTGAAACTAGTTATATGGTGACATGAAAATCTATCCTATACCCTAACAGGTCGTCTCTGACATTTCCTTCTTATAGCTTTAACATTTAACCATGTATTGATGTGATTTTCTAACCATTAGTTCTTTCTTCGTATAATAAGACCATTTTTCATAACAAATCACACAGGAGACATTTTACATTTATAACACATCAAAACACCATATAGCTCGAATATTTCTGAAGTGTGATTCAAATTTTTCTTGGCCAGTAAATGTGAGAACCAATTTCCAATTTTACCAATTTAGCATGCATGGACACGGTAAACCAGCAAATACGAGTATAAGAAATATTGGCTTCGGGAGGGGGATATAAAATATGCCGGGCAAATCTAGCGATGTATAAGATTAAAATTCTACAACGAGCATGCACACACACATTACAACTAAAGATTTTTCAAATTAGAAGATTACTGTGTGTGATATATTACCCCTCTCAATAATATATACAGATAATATCATACACGTTTTCCTTAAAACTATACACTTTTTCATATTGTTCATTATTGCGAAACAAAGGGCCGTTGAGGAACATCCTTCATTTTATAATGAAACAGATATTAGATAACAGTTAAATATTTTTAACTAAATATTGAATTTCGAGCTTCGTGGCCTAATGATTCGCATTCGAGTATTATTTCTACTAAACAGTCATAAAATAATGAAACCTACTTGTGAAATTCAATTTGATATCAAAGTCCTTTCATTAAAGTAGATTGGGAAAAAATGCATTACAGCAATAACACAATGGCTACATTAAAAAGGGGTTTCATAATTTGGAAACATTCTGAGACAATCTACCCTTAAGCATTTCATGTATAAAATTTCCTCACCAATGGAGATTCTTGATGTCGAAGAAGTTTGATTACTAAAAGAACAAACTATTCTTCAGAAAATAGGGATGCATTGTTTTTGGTTGCCTCTGAAACTGCGTGTGTTCTTTCTGTTCGTCTCAGATAATAGAAACTAGATCCTAACTTTTCCGTTGATTAACCAACTAGTTAAATTGCTCATTTTTTCCCCTTTTTCTCTCAAAATCTCTTCGTGTTTTCTTTTCTCCTCTCAGTCCGTTCAGTTCTTTTCTGTTGCTAACCCAAGGGATATTTCTTCGCCCACCAACCGGGATTTGGAGTGCTCTCTCACATTCCTGGTTGATTTCCACTTCTTATTCGTTTTATACGAATATGCAACTGGATTAAGGCTTTTTTATGTGATATGGTCCTATTTATTTAAAATAGATTGAGGTTATACTATTTCGCATATATTAGTAACAACATTATATTACTTCAGTTTTTGAAAGTTTTAATACAGCCGGTTATGGTAGGAAATGAGGATGTTCAAGAATAAAAATTGTATTCAACTGTTAATATTTTGAAGGGAAAAGGTATTCTTAGCATGACATGGTCAACATCAAACTTTTAAAAAAGTTAAATTTTGAATACTAAGAAACCAGTTCAATTGAATGAGCAATAGCTCTCTATACCCATTCATTTAACGGCGCAGCATCTAGTGCAGGGATGGCGAACCAATGGCAAGCATGTCACTGATGGTACGTGACACAATATTTTGGGCACGCCCTGGTTAAAACAGTTTGCATTTCAGTTCAGAAAAAAAAGTTCACAATGAATTATTACGATCAAAAGTAAGTGATTAGTTCTCGGTGCGGCGCACACTCGTCGTTATTGTCTTGACTTAGTTACGTCGTGGACTGCAAATGCTAACGATGCGAAGTTTGTCTACGCATAGCATAGTAAATTTCGTTAAAACTACTGTATTTTAAAATTTATTTGTGTTATATTTACAATTCTAACCATTATTTAACAGGGATAGTTCAGCAAGCAAGATAGTGTAACAGAGAATTTGAAACTTGGTGGACCGAAAAATATGACATGATTAGTAAAGGCGACAGAGCGGTGTGTGTTTTATGTTCTGGAACAGTTTATTATAGAACATCGTTTGTAAAACGCTTTCCATACACATTTAACCGTTTAAAGAAACTGGATCATGCTATTTTAACCATATTTTCATTTACCTATGCCTGCGATTCATTATCTTCAGACATGAATAACATTAAAGACTCGCTTAAAAACCGTTTTGCATATGATTCCAATTCAGCATGCATTGTGCTAAAAGTAACATCTTGCAATCTTAATATGTCATTTATCATCTAATTTGCAACAACAGAAGTCACACTAATGTTGCTTTAATTTGAGCTACACGTATAACAGAATCATTTACTACTATACAATGCAAAAGGTATTTATTTTTTCGTAGTAAATAAAGTGTTTTGAGTTGTTAGTATTTAGTTTTATTGTTTTCCCAATAATCTCAAGTCAAAACTATTTGGCGGCACGTTATACCTCATTAAACTTTTTTTTTAGAAAAAATGGAACGTTGATCTATAAAGGTTTGCCAACCCTGCTCTAATATATATATAGTGAAGCTAGTACTCAAATTCTATGCAAATGAAGTCCAACGCTTTACTGATGTCTCATGTACGACGTGGGGTTGAAACTTGAATTGTGAAATATCTGCTTAAATGCGTTATTTTATCGTGCTTCAAAATCAATAATTTCATTTCTAGTAGCTCAAATAAAAATAAATCAATATAAGAAAAACACCGGTCCTTGTTCTTGAGGATAACTTATTGTCATTATAACCTAAACCAAATGAGGAACCTATTTTCAAAGTCATTTTGTAGAGTATTGAATTAACTTGACTTTGGCCCACACATAAAATCCTTTTATACTATTTTAATTCTTTGATATCTTCTGCTTGTGTTTTTTGTATTTTCATCGTTATTTCAAAATACGAAAATATTAATGGGCTTGAATTTAGATTACAATGCACAATATTTACATTTAATTTTCTCCTCACGTTTTAGTTAACGTTCTTTTCACAAAAAAAACGAAATTAATCTACCAATATTAAATGTTTCATTTCGATCACTACTTGATTTTGTCATTTTTACTAGTAACTTCTACTTACACAAGAACTTGTTCCCGCAATTATATTAAGCTTGTGCAATTATTTTTACGATTACTAAAAAATACTGAAATATAATACTACTGTATATCTAGCTGTGAAGGAATGAGACGGTTATACAAATTTTAGTTTTATAAAAAAAATAATATACGGCTCTTAGAAAATTAAACAAAATGATGTATATGTATTCTATAATTCAAAGAGTTGAGAAACTTGTCTGCATTTCTAGTTTTTCAAGTTACAACTAAAAAATGTTTTTCATGTTTCCATTAAAACTTTATAACGTTACACCCTACGCACATTTTTAGAAGATATTAAACTTTAAAGATAGTAAAATTCTAAAATCTGATAGCATAATCTAGAACCAAGCATACAGTTCTATAAAAATGATTACAGCAATACATTTTAAAAAATTTAACATTAATTTTGTTACGCTAATTTTGAAATAAGTAACTTTTAAATGTCTTTTTATCTCTTAGACATAATAATCTAGTTCAATTCCTATCGCGGTTTTTTTTATAAAACTTGTTTAACCTTTACAGAGCCATAAGGTGTTGCTAACATTAAAAATTAATATATAACAGTTTATTCTAGTTTTTTTAGAAGTAAATTGAATAAAAATCATACGAAAAATACATAAATATGTATAGTTTAGAATATTTTATAGGAATGGAATAGAATAACTCCCATTGAATTCATTCTTTGTCATTCAGCAGGTATTTGTTCTCATTTGTTTTCCTTTACTTATTTGATGCACAGAATTATTTTTCCCAAATAAAGACATAGCAGAAAAAACAGCAATATACTATTACATGACACAATAAATTGAAATAATAATAGAGTACAGCCCATGAATGTATAATCATTCACGCCAATTGATTTCCCGGTTTCATTTTTCTAAACTTCTCTTTTTCGTAATTGCACATTCTCAATATGCTCGATTCTGTATAAAAAATGTAGTGAACATTATAATTGAATATTAAGTCACACACACCAATTTTAAAATGGTGTAAAGTTTCCCTTATTCGTAAAAGGCTTGAAAGGCTGGCCGAATTGGAAGGGGATACAAACTGTATATACACTCTTGTGCAAAAATAAATAAATTAATTAATTAATAATTATAAATAAATAATAAATAAATAATATTATCTCGACATTTCGCATATACAATACTTTATAAACTTCGAAAATGATAAAAATTTCAAACCCATTCCATTACAGTCATAAAACGTTTTTATCCGCAACTAGTGTAGTATAATAAAATAACAATTGCAAACAATTTACTTTTTCAACTTGTCGAGGTGCAATTTCCTGGAGGTATATACAAACAATAAGGCCACTACTACGAAGGTCTAATTGCTAACTGGACGATTTCACATATATTGCTTAGTCAGGATGTCTCATCACGTTCAGGCACACCTGTGCAAAGGTATTGACAGTAACGGTTTTGTAAAGAACTTTTCGGCGAATGAGCTCTTAGAAGGCCAAAGTGCAAATGACAAAAAAGAACGAATGACTGTACAACAGACGAACTTGCCTCTAAGACATCATGATCCCCATAGTATCTTTTGCCATCTAACGAGCCTATGGTTATAGTGGGCTGCACTCAAAAAGCCATTTAAGTCGTTTACTTTAAACATCAGCCAGTATGGTGGATAAGACACTCGGCTTGTAATCGAGTGGCTCGGGTTTGAATCTCTAATCCATGGATGTATTTCGGGAAAAGAAGTCGGATTTTCACCTAAAATGGATTTCTGTCTCGAATGGAAAGCAGTTCACCACATCTGCTTCTATGCTGGGATCATCGTTTGTAATTAATATATTCTTCTGTGATTGTAATGCATGTGTCTTTCGTATGTATCCCAGAATGAAACGCTCGGCAACAACAACCTAACATCCAGAATGGTGTGGAACTCAATCATTATGACTGTAGGTAGAATGGCATCGCGACTAATGGCAACTAATTCTGTTTCAGTATTGAGCAGGTGATAACCGCATACATACGTAGAGGCTGGAGACAGCTGTCCAGACAACTTTTTGTTTTACAGACATACAACCAGTTTTTTCAAAGACCTTTCCTGGTTAGATTGTAATAAAAAGGCCACATAAAGAATTTCGTAACTTTAATCATAATTGACGACAGCAATGATACCTAAACAGGTTTCTTATCTAAATTTCAAATAACTCAGTATAAAGACTTTGAAATCTTATTTTAAAACGTTAAATAAAGTTCCTTTTTTTCCTTACGCTAATCGCTAAAGCAGGGTACTCAACCATTTTTTCTGCCGGGCCACATACGTATGACAAGTATTTCACGCGGCCCGCAAAATGAGGATAACGGAGAAAAATTCTACAAGACCAAAACAGCATTGGAGAAAGCAAAATTGATCAAAATAATAAAACTAATGCTTTAAGCTTTTATTTCAATACTACATTAACCGTTCTATCAAACACCATACACAATATTTACTTTTGTCTATTTTTTT
>BMAO01024639.1:0-21283 GCA_019973975.1 Trichonephila clavata
TTATGACAGGAAACAAAAATGATGTTCCTCCAAAAGTACAATTATGTCACAAAGGTCATCCGAAGTATCTGAATGATGCTGTGTTTCTATCAATTCAAATACACTCAGAAGAAGATTGCAGATGGCTAAAAGTAGAAGTTCACGAAAAAAAGCTTATCTCAATTTACAGCAGTGCTATAAAGACTACATTGGTCAAAGGAATTACACAAATGATTTGTGGTCACAAGTTATATGGAGGGATGAAATTAAGATATCGTTATTCGGTGTGATGGCCAACAATATGTAAGGCGTAGAATAAAGAAATGCTACATCCTGTCTGCATCCAGGCAGCTGTGAAGCACCCATATAGGTCTATGCTTTGGTCATGCATATCAGCAGATGGTATCGATCACCTTCATATCAATGATTGCACACTGAATGTCAGAAAATACTTTGGCAGCATTCTAGAACCAAAACTTCTACCTTTCATCAGGGATTACACTCACTTCCAAAAGTTAAGCACGAAGATGTAAAATGCAAAAAAAAATCACCAAATACTGCTTGATTGACACAAAATTTGTCAGTAAAATAGCATATATATTTATACATAAAACAAAATCAATAATTATATACAGAAATGAAACAATAATAAATTTTTTTAAGTTATAAGATAATGTCATACTGGAGACTTAAACAGAATTATGTATAAAGTGAAAATAAACAACATAAAATGAAAACAGGACATTAATAGGGTATGTGATCCCCCCTCCTCATCTGTATGCTAAGTTTACACCTTTGACCATGCTTTCAATTAGGTGGTCAAACACCGCAGAATTAAGCAATCGCCTTCTTCTTTTAGAGCAGTTTCCAGCTCAGTAAGAGTGACTGGAGGTGGGAAACGTGAACATACAGCACACCGAGAGCATCCTAAGATTTTCAATGGGTTAACGTGGGCGAATATGCTTACCACGCTATACGCGCAATCCCTTAACTCTCCAGGTAATCATCAACGATGTCAGCTCTATGGGGAGGTGTGTTATCGTCCATTAAAACAAAATTAGGGCCAACTGCTGCAGCGTACAATCACACAATGGGTTCTAGGACTTCATCTCGTACCGGACAGCCGTCACAGAACCCCGTTTAAAGATGTGCAGGTCGTGCGGTATCCTAATGAAATCCCTGCCCACACATAATGCTTCCGCCTCGGAATGCGTGATGTTCGGTGATGTTTTGGGCTGATTGCGTGTTCCTTGTTTACGCCATATCCTTATACGCTTGTCATCTGGCTCCAGAGAAAATCTTGACTCATCAGTAAACATGAAATTGCGCCAGTCAGACACAGTCCAATTGCCATGTTCCCGACACCACTTTAAACGCCCTCTTGGTTGGACGTATAGAGGAACACAAACTCGAGGTACCGGGTCGTACAGTCCATTCATATGTAATCTTCGACGTACAGTAGCTGCAGATATAGCCTTATCAATGGACGCTGTAACCATAGATGTCACGCGTGTGGAGGTCGCTCTGCGATTCCGCTTGGCTACAATAGCAATATATCGATCTTCCGAGGGGTTGTAACCCGTGGGCGACCTCCTACGGGCCTTCGGAAAACTTCTGTGTGATTGGAATTGTTTCCATAAACGTGAAATTACAGAATGATGAACGCCGAAGAAAACAGCAACATCTGTCATCGACTGTCCTGCTTCAATGCGCCCCACACAGCACGCCAGCGCTCAGAATCTTCCATTCGTTTTCTGGAAGTCATAGAAACACGTATGTCTTAAAACAAATTGTGCGAAAGTTTTAAACACCTTCTATTAGCACTTACCATAAACTTCTTTAATCCTTCAAAGCTGGCTTCTTATAAGACTGCCCTTTTTGCATATTTCTTGACATTAAAGCATGATTGGCTGTTACCTGACATATTTGCGTACTTCCATCTACCTCTGCAGCGAATTGCATCCTCTTCAATTCTGATTGGCTTCCGGATTAGCATTTTTCTTTCCGTGCTTAACTTTTAGAAGTGAGTGTAGAAGTATTAGAATATATAGGCGTTGCATATTTTATTTAAGAAATGATGTTATATGATTGATAAAAAAAAATTTTATTTCCAATAGCGGATTACAAGACAACCGCAAACAAAATGAGAAGCAGAATATTGACAAAAAACAAACAGAGGACAACACAAAAATAATGAAAGAAAAAATAAGAAAGAAACACAAGTTCCCAGTATAGTCTATAAATCACACATTTTGTGTCTGGCATCCCAATATCTGCTTCACATGGATCCAGAGCTGAGTGCACGCAGCGTGCCAAATGAATGGCGTCCATTTCTTCATTGAGTCGCACAGTTTACAAAGTGGACTCTGGCAATGCCTATCATGTTAGATGCTTAGATAGGCCTTTACCGACAATGCTTCATTTATTTTTCAAAAAGATTCTGCTCCTTGACACACAGTAAAGTAATCAAAAGACTGGTATCGTTCTAAGATCATTGAATTGTTGTACTGGCCAGGAAATATTCCTGACCTTGATTCTATCGAAAACTTGTAGCACCGTTTGAAAACTCTTGTCCGAATGAGGTACCATGAAATAAAAATGCTAATTGAGGATGTAATGGTTTTCTGCAACGTGTAATAATGATGGAAGAAGTTAAAACTGTTTCAGCTCATTGAAACATCGATCTGAAGCTATAAAAAAATAAAGGCTACCCACACTAACACTCATAACTCACTGTTATCATCTGTATCTAATGTATATTGATAATTATTGCGCTGCATAATTATTTGCGTTGTGAATATTTGAATTTTGTTTTCTGAATTGAATTTAGTATTAAATAATCCTTAAAATGATATAAGACTTCGCATTTTGTGCAAGGGAATATTTTCTATAACATATAAACTTAAAAAACTTTACAATTTTAAAAAGTATCTATAATTTTGGCACCACTGTACATCAACAATAAAATTACACTTTCATGTCAAATTAAACTTAATCGATTATTTATATATTATTATAGTTATAAATAATGGTGTGTATCACAAAATAGATACAAAAATTTTAACTTGAACTGAAAGTTTACAATAATTGGTAACTGTGAAAGAAGAATTTTAGAATGAATTTAAAAATAAGTTTTTAAAAATGTTAAACTAAACTAGTTCATAAAAAAATCTTTATACTTTTAAGAAAATGTTATTGACTCAATGAAGCTATGTTATACAACACATGCACAAACACACATTTATATATAAATAGTCAGATAGATAGATAGATAGATAATAGACTAATATCTCCAATAAGGTTTCAAATATTGGAAGAATGGAAGAAACATTGAACTAAATATATTACCCCATATAAACGAAAAAACACTAAAAATGCAAATCCAAATATTGAATTATTTTGTAGTAAATTATTATATGTAACTTGTAATATATTAAACTCATTATTAAATCAAATTTTCTTCATTAAAATTTAGAATATTTATGCATCTGGAATGCATAGGTTTCGAAATATTACTGGTAGTCGTTTTCCTTAAATGTTAACTATTGGTTGAGAATTTTTCAATCTGAGGAAAATGCATATTTTATATATTATAATTCTTTAACATCAAGTTAGAATATCTTTAAAGAATAGTTAACAACGGAAAACTTTTCTCAACAGGAAAAAAGTTAAAGTAAAATGAATTCGGAATAAATAAAAAAAAATTAAATTTTTAGGAAAAATATTTCTTTTTCTTAGGTAGAGATACTTATTTAAATCAATGCTCAGAAATATATTAAGAGATAAATACTAAATTACATTTCTCACTATGCAAAGTAATCTGTTAAAAGCCCTGTGTTTAAATAAAGCTTTATTTTTTAAAATTTTTGTAAAAAAAAACTGCTTACAAAAACTTTGAATCTAGGTTTTTCCGCAGTTAAATTGTTTAACGCTGTCTTCGGCTAATGTTACAGAATATGACCCAAATTTGGAATATTTTTCATACATAAAAGTATTCGAACATTAATATTATATCTTGGCTTCACTATTCTGTATAGAATTGTTTATTTTATCATATTACTAATTTTTATCCTACTTGACAAATTTTTCTCTTATAAAATGTGTTTCGCAATATTTCTCCTATACCGAAATGTTAAATGAGCGAACCTTTACATTTTAAAAGGAAAAACTAACTATTATTAAATATTTTGAAATTTAAAAACACTATATTATAAAGAAATGCATGAGTTACAATGTCACAAATTTTTATAAAAATTGAGGCATTTTTTCTGCCCGAAAATGTGTTTCTAGTTAATTTCACGCTCTCGTACATATGCGAGAAACAGTCTTAAGGAATTAGAATTAAGCAAATTGTTTGCCTTGTTGAGTGTTTGCCTCCTAAGAATAAATATTCGAAAAATATTTCATTCCAGTTACAAGATTTAAACATTGGGGAGCAAAAACTAAGAAACAAACACGCTTTCGAAATTCTTTCTTTTACTGCTGAACCACTTAGAAAAATTTGATACAAATATTTTTAAATGTACTGCTAAAAATAATAAAAAAGATTTATCAATACTTGCTCATGATCATAATTCATACTTATAAAAACATTATAGTTCAAAAATAAAACAATGAAATGGCACTTGTGGAAAGTTTAATAGGAATAGGATCCCATCTGATAGCAATGCAGCCCTCAGAATGATATATCTTGCTGTTTAGGAGGCTACTTATGAGGTCTTGGGAAAATAAATCTTTCTCCTCCACTAAGGGACATCTTAATTGTGAGAGTATTTAGGAGAGATAAAGAGTTATCGACATACAAATGTCGTGCTAAAAGTATACCAGATATTTTCTACGGAGTACATGTCTGAAAATCTGACTGGCAGCACCATCTGGCTGAACATGTTCAGTACCAAGGTATTCAACGATTAGCCAAGCCCTGGTGAGAGTACGTTATTGTCCATAAAAACGTATTGGGTAACAATGGTCTTTCTGAAAGCCTCTCACGTGGTTCTAAGATATAATCTCTATATCTCAGAGTATTTCAGGTGCCTTCCTGAAAAATGTACAGCTCTGTGCGCCAGTCCAACGTCATGTCGTCCGGACCATAACATTGCCACATCCATAGTGATTTCATTTCAATGAAGTTGAGGAAATGTGGGGTACCGGTTACCTAATTCTCCATATATGAACCAGTCGATTCACTAATCATACTGATCCATCAGTGAAAAGAACATAGTCCCTCTACTCACGTTACCTAGAATGATGTTGGCTACACCATGTCAAGCATTCTTTCGTGTGATTTGAAGTGAGTGAGGATGCAGACCATTGCTTTCTTGGCCTGACCCTCTGCTTCATTAAGCCTCAGATAAACTGTTTACCTTGAAACTGAACTACCAAACACAGAAGAACTCATTTCATTTGAGTAGCTGTCATCCTTGTGATTGCAGTTAACATTGAAATCAAGTAGCAGTCATCCTGGATAGTGGGGATTCTTGGGTGTCCTTTAACTGGATTTTTAAAAAAGTTTCGGTCTTTTGAAACTAGTTCCATAATTTGGAAACCATCTTTCAGGGCACATTGAGCCATCTAGCTACTTCCACTCGAGATTGGCTTCTCTCCTATTTTCCCTTTGTTCTTTGTCATTATCCATTATCCAGATATTGTTTTTGTGCCAAATATTGCTCGGCCGTTTTTGAAAAAATTTCGAAGAATAATAAATAGTATTCCGAAACACAAGCAAAACTAAAAACCTACAAAGTAGTATTTTAAGTACCTATCTTTTTAGTTTTCTTAATTTGCTTAAAATTTTAAAAAATCAAATTTAATTGAAAAATTTAAAAAAGCATAACTTATTGTTACATTACCAATTTTTATTTAAAGCAAATTCCATAATTTTTGAAAAATCCGTGAAAGCATATTTATTTGTTAGCTTTTGCCCACTCGTGTGTTATAATTTTCAGTAAGAAAAAGCTTTCTAGTCTAAAGTTTAATCTGCACTCATATTGCAAAAAAGCATTGCAGTTTCCATTTTCAGTTTAAAATGTTATCCATACTACTTCTTTTATTTAACAAAACAAGAACAACAAAACAGAATTGTAGAGATAAGCATAAAAAACAAATGCTTTTTTTCGTACCCCTCAAAGAGTTTTCTAACATTGTTTCAATTCATTCCTTTTAACGCTTCAGGACTATCCTTATTCCAATAAGCCTATGTCGACTAAAGTTTAAATTTCAGAGATATTCTGTGCAGAGAGCCATCTATGAATTCCATCGATACAATATATCTCATTTATAATTTGAGTCACATACCGAAGCGAATTCCGTTTCCTTGTAACGTGATATGTTTATGTTTAAATCTACCCCTCTTCTTTATTTTTTTGTGTGAAGAATTAAACTTTTTTTTTGCTGTGTGCTGTGTTAAGATACAAATATTTTTTTAATAAAACACATGTATTTTAATTCAGAAATTATTATGGGACACTATAGCTATTTTTTCTTCTTATAGATTTATTAAGACACAATTGCATCAATAAAATAAATATATTTTATCTTGGTACCAAAATTTCCTTCTTTTTTCTACAATTTTTCGTGTATATTGTATACATAATTCCTTTTTGCCATGGGAATAGATTTACTAGGTATAACGGAATTTTTCTGAATTCCAAAGCCCCCTTCCTTCTAAGGTACTGTTAAATATTCAGAATAAGATATTTTAATTTTATTTTGCATTAATAGGGGTTTTTTATTTCATTTTTCACCAAAGGTATTTCAGTAATTGAGGGCAAAAGCTTCTTAATATAATTGCGAAAATACAATGGATACTTTAAAATAAAACCCTCTACAACGATTCGAGAGAAATATTTTAAATAATTTTATTTCTTAAATTGTTTTTGAGATAATACTCATAATATTTTAACTAGTGGAGTCAATATTTGTCAATATATGTCTCAATAATATTTTTTAAAAAACAATTACAGGACTTACATATTTAAAATTTTGAAAAATGTCTGTGCTATTAAAAGTTGATCCCATTTAAATTGCATGTAATATACACAACTGTTTGGAAAAGATGCAACACGATGAAGGAATCATCAGAATTGAATGAACTTTGCAGCAAATATTAATTATAGAATTTTACGTAAAATAATAAAGTTTCAGGGCCACCGCGCACGCGTGGCGTGCACAGCCCCCTCTGAGCTGATGCTGGAAGCGTATAAATAGAGGGCTGTAGCGGGACGTTGAAAATACTTAATGATTATATGTTAATGGCGAATTTTAAGTGTGCCTCCACGACAAAATAACGGGAAATTCCAACAATTTGCAGTTTGAACGAGTTACGGGGGAGGATTATCGGCCTTCGAGAAGAAGAATTTTCCTATAGTGCAATAGGAGCTTGTGTGCAGTGGAACAGTTCCACAGTGTTGCGAGTTTGGAAGCAGTGGATCGACAAGCACCGAACAACTCGAAAAACTGGCAGTGGACGACGGAGGGGGACGTCAGCACGTGACAACCGACAACTGCTCGGCATGTCGGTGAATGACCGTACCGCTTCCTCCAGGCACTCGGCAGCACGTTGGTCTACTGCTACATCTGTACTAATGTCGGCTTCGTCCGACGTCTGTTGCACCGTGGATTGCGTGCAAGGGTACCTTTATACAGGATCCCCCTCGCGGCAAACCATCGACGGCTGAGTTTGCAATGGGCTGATGAGCATAGAGCCTAGCTGATTGCACCAAGTTGCCTTTTCAGATGAATCACGCTTCAATTCGTGAGACCATGATGGCTGCATTCGTGTTAGACGCTATGCCGGTGAACTTTGCCTTCCAGAGTACGTTATCGAAAGACATATTGGCCTAACACCTGGAGTTATGGTTTAGGGTGCGATTTCGTATCATGGAGGATCCAATTTGCTACGAATTGAGGGTAATCTCAATAGCAACAGGTACGTCCGTGAAGTGCTACAGCTCGAAGTCGTTTCCTTCCTTCAAGGCATCCCTGGAGCTATCTTTCAGCAGGATAATGCATGTCCACATGTTGCAAAGACTGTTAGAGACTTTTGTTCAGCCCAACACATGCAACTTCATCCTTGGCCGGCTTATTCACTGGATATGTCGTCTATTGAACACTTGTGGGATTTAGTTGGTTGGCGTCTCGCTCGTGATCAGCGGGTCCTCCTGCTGGTCTTCCTAGAGGACCTGAGAGTTCTCCAAAAATTCCTGCAGCTTCAAAAGACGAACTTTTGCTGCGCATACAAGTAGTATGGAATTGTCTTACACAAGCAGACATTCAAAATTTGTTTGACTCCATGCTCCGTCGTATAGCAGCGCTTATTGCAGCGCGTGGTGGCTGCACCAAATACTAATTTCGGATACTTAATAATGTTTTTGCGCTGTAAAAATTCCAGCATTTATTTGCACTAATACAAGTCGTTTGTGCATAAAATTTCATTTAATTCTGATGATTTCTTCATGGTGTTGCATTTTTTTAAAAACAGCAGTTTAGATAATTATGTACCTACATTTTCAACTCAATAAATTGATCTACAATATAAGACTCTACAAATAAATTCAAAATGTGCAACAAAAGAACAAATATTTTTGATGCTCTAAGTTAAAATTAAATCCCTTTCTCACATAAATTAAAGGTATGTGACAAAAACCATGATAAATTAAAGGTAACAAACATTTATTTTGAAATAAAGTAAATTTAATTTGATTAAAATTCGAAAAACTACATATATTACATTTGCAATGACATATGAAAGCGCCTCTTTTTTTCTTTGCCCCGAAAGGCAATTATCTTTTTCGAGTTATAAATTTTATTATACTACTCTGTGTTAACGCTGTACCCAAAAATATTTGAAATTCGAATTAATCTTTTCATTTTTACTTAAATAGCATGAATAATTTTCTAAATAATAAATATGTAAACTTAAGTGGGATGCTTCATATGCATTTTACTTTAAAATATATAATTCATAACAATTATATAGAAATAAACAGTCATAATAATACATTATATCCCAATTAGTTATTTTCTAAAATATAAATGTCCAACATGTTTCAATTTAAATGGTTTATGAGTGAAAATTAGCTTACAGCAATTTACTAAAATTAAAGCAAAAAATATAAAGCTGTTCAAATCAAATATATTTGTCTATTTCAAAGATACTATGACTTTCAAATAGCACCCAGAGAATTGGATAGGGAAAACATCATTCTAATAAACCAGATGTGTTTGATGTTGTTAAGCAAATATTTAAGTTCATCTTTAATATTCCTTTGAGAAAACTCTCTATGATTATATCTCTGTTAATTGAAATATTATATGAAGCATTTTGGAAATCTTATATAAAGCGTAGCTTCTGCATCTATAAGATAATGCTGTAATTAAAGATTGAATTTTAAAAAGAAAAATATATAGTCTCTAATGAATATCGTAAAATTCATTCAGATAGAAAAAAGGAAAAGAGTATCTAATGCAATCTCTCATATACTTATAAATGTAATGAATTATTTGTAAGCATGTAATAAAGATTGTTTGAATTTTATCATCCTCAAGCTCCAATATTTTATTTTGTTGAATGGCTCTCGAATTCACTTTTATATAAATATTTCATAAAAAAATTCAAATAAAACTTTTTTTCTACTTATTCCTCACAAACTCTTATCCTTTTTCAAAAACTATACTATAAATAACTGAATTAACTTCCTTTTTCAAGGGTATTTCATTGAGTTTCTTGTAATATATTTATAGTAAGTGCCGGCATCCTATGGCACGCGTGCTATGTTTGAACCACAGATTCCCATTGGTACGCTATACCACTCAGGAAGTTATCAAAAAAGATTACTTCGCCCACTCTCTCTCCTCTCTGCGCTTCACGCTTTTTTCTCTCCTTTCATTCTCTCCATACCGATACACGGTTATTGAGTATGATTTCAGACGGAAGTATTATTTAATTTGATGCCACGTTGTGCGATACAGGTTATTTCTAGTTTTACAACTCGTTCTTAATTTTATTGCGAAAACTTGTATTTTATTTGTTTAAATGTAGTGACAGTTCCCACATCTAATATTTAATCAAATGGCTACTGAAAAAGAAAGCTTGATGTTCGAGGTTTCCAAAACTTTTGAACTAATGAATATGGGTTTGTACAACAAAAAGATCGTGCTGTATGTGTGTTATGTCATAAAACGTAGCATGTTAAGTGCTCAAAGACGTTTGCAAGCTAAACATTTGTATACGTTGAAGAATTTCGATGAGAAATATTGTGAAGTTACAAGAGAAACTGTCACAAAACATAAATAACAAGTTACCTTTTTTTTGTCAAACAGTTGGAAACAAACCTAAGGCGACTTAATTTAGTTTCGTATTTTCAATTGTGTAGTAGCCAGAACCGAACATTTCCCAGAGGGTATTTTTTTTTTTATGTTGATGAACATCTTTAAATGATGTATAGTTAATTTATAATAAAACTCTAAAACTGTATATTCTTTACCTCTATTCCGTTACTCTGCATACACTACCGCGGGAATCAAATGGTTTCAATTATGTCCTAGTGTATGTTATCTTGAATCTAAAGAATAGAGTGGCTTGGCACATTATTGCTACATGATTACCGGCTCCTGCTCTATAGTAATTGTTAAAATTTTCACCTATATGTTTCCTTGAATCGAATATTGTCTTAGCTTAATCGATTGTTTTATATAAGAAAATATGTTTCTTAGCAAAATAATACCATGACTACTAATTTCATCAAATCAATTATTTTTTACAGAAAAAACATTAAAAAATTATTGTAAAAACGTTTTTATGTTATCACTTTATAAATAGAAAATTCAGAGTTAATCGTCTGATAAGGGTTTCTTCACAATTTCTTTTAAAAAATTTACGTTCCAAAATCCATAATAGAGCTTCTTTTACAACATCAATTACAATTTATTTACATAGTAGTTCAATTTTTGCATATTCTAGCAAAGAAAGGAAAATTATCGGAGAATTTATCTACTACTTTGCTCTACACTGTGCGTGTTGTGAATACAATTACTCATAATAAGACTAACATGATAAAATATAGAAGCACGAAGTACGACATTATTTTTTTAACTTTTGTGTCTAGTTTCCACATCATTGAATTTCAATGTTGTTTCGTTCACGGTTTGTTAGAAAGTGAATCGGTTAAAAATATTTTTACTTAACACAAAAACTATACTTATAAGTTTTAGAAGTAAGATAATTTTCTGTTTCTACTTCCAAACTCTTGGCATTTTTTCTCCAAATTCCCACGATTCTCTTGTTCTTTGCAGTTATCGTAAAAGGGAGTCCTATATCCAGGAATATGAAAACCAAAATCCATAAAATCAGCAATAAATGACACTTGAAATATAGATACGTCTAAATTATCGTATTCTTGTCAATTCATTCATATTTTTAAAAAATATATGGTCACAGAAAGAAAAGGTGAAAGATAAGGAGGCTTTCCTTCCTTTCGGATCGTAAAAATCCTCAATATGTACATATCTCAAGAGATCTCAACCCCATTTCGAGAAAATGGAGTACTTCCACATTAGATTAAAGCTTCCAGTTCACTGGTTTCTACTAATACTTTAAAAGAATACTCGATATCATTATTTTAAAAGTATGTTGACAGATTTTCAAAGTCCTACTTAGTTTTATTCAAGTTTATGGATTATTTGACAAAATTGCACTAATTACGAAGTTTTTGTTGCTTCCTTAACATAAAAGGAACGTGATATAACAGCTTTATCAGCAACAAAAGTTATAACTAAGGAAAGAAAATGCTTGTCTTGGATTCACTTTTGCTACAATACAATATAAAAGTATTAATACAATAGTTATTTTTAGAGTTATGCTAGACTATAAATTTTATTACGAATTATTATATATTATAATAAATATAATATTAAGAATATATCAATATAATATTAAGAATATTGTAATATTGTATTGATATATTATTCTGAGTACATTTTTAAATTCTTATTTATAATAATCCTCTTATAAATTAAACAACTAAATTATATTATAAATAGTATAATAATTCAGTCAAAATTAATCCCAAGCTATGTTTTTAAAGTTTTCTGCATTTAATTTTTGAAATGAATCTCAACGGAAATTTTTAATAATTTATATTTATTCGCATTTGCTTTCAAAATAATATCACATACATATGAATTGTCCTTTTTTTAAAAGAACATACAGAATCTATATGTTCATAAGTTTAGTAGTAAATATATAAGAAAAAGTAGAAGTTCAGTTAATTTTAATTCCTTGATATAATTCTATGGATAAACTAATTAGAATTCTGAGTGATGTAACTTTTAGGAGATTACTCTCAGTGACAAAAACAGTTACACAGTATCCAATGAAAAATTTGCATTTAGCTACGGAAATCAAATTATACTGTATGAATCTATATAAAATAAACAATAAAAGGTATTGTTCAGCTACGTAGGAAATATATGTTTCATTCTCATTATAATATTTTAGCTTAAAGTTCAATTTTATAAGTTTCATCAACTATAGATGCATATATTGAGGAATTTTATTTAATATTTGTAAACGAATTTAAATCATTGGCAACATTTTTTTTCAAAGAAACACATAAAACTGCTTTAAATTTACGAAGCATTTTGGTCGTATTAATATTTCTCATGAGTATTGCCAAGGGTATATTTTTTTTATTTCAAGCCTCTATTTGTGTTTATAAAATGTTCAAATAAAAATGTGCAAATTAAGCTAATGATAAACAAGTAAAAGGCGGAAAGATTGAAATTACAACTTTTTGCGAAGTAAGGAATACGATGAAGTCAGCATTAAGTATTATCGGCACAGACCGCAATAACCACAGGTACAAGTCTTATACTCAATGAAAGAGGCTTAAGATGTTTTGGGATTATGGAAGTTTATGTTGCTTCCTAACATAGAGCTTAGGTTGCCAATGGGTGTGTATGCTGAGCCAATATTCTCTTTTATCAGCCAGTTGTGTTTAGATAGGTGAAAGCTTATGGATTCTTTGACAAAATTGACAAATATATATATAATTCATAAATATACACAAAATAGTTATAAACTTAAGATAACTAGTCAATACAGTGAAGTATTAGCCACAGTAGTACAATAGCAAACTCCTGGCCTTAGGAACCAGGATTGCAAGCTTAAACAATATATATGGCATATAAATGAGGCAAAATTCTCCATGAAATATTAAAAATACAATAAGTAATCTTAAAACCTGAGCCATTCTTAAAAATAGTAAAGAACTCTTGAACAAATTAAAAATAAAATGATATTTTCAGTATATATTTAGATTTAGAAGATCTTTTTAACTCTATTCATATTGATGATATGATTAAAACACTTGTAAAATTACATAAAGATAATTTATTTAAAAATGTCAATATGATAGATTTGGTTTTCTACTTAGGTTAGTACTAAAAGAAAACTGTATTTATCATAATGGTAATTATTATCTACAGATAAAGGATCTGCCACAAGGTGGCCCTGCTAGCAACTGTCTTGCCAATTTATACTTACATTATTTTGAAAACAGTTTCATAGACAACTTAGAATATTGCTTTTTTCGCTATGTAGAAGATATAATCATTTTTGGCAAGCAAGGCAACTTTAAACCTAACATTAATTTTTATCCAAATATCTTAATTTAATTCAGACAAATAGTGACAATTACGAAGCAAATTTTCTTGATATAGAAATTAAATTAAATGATAATTAAATAGTTATTAATATTTATGATAAACGAAAAGAGTTTAATTTCAATATTATAAAAGTACCACATTGGGAGAGTAATGTGCATGTTTCTATTTCAGAAGTATTGTTATTAATTACACACAACGCAATAAATTTCTAGTTTCCAATAAATCAGAAAAAATATAAAAAACTATAAACATTTTATTAAATACTGTTTAGTTCAAAAATACCCAATTATTTTTATTAATAGATATTTGAATAAAGAAATTCTAAATAGTAAGGATTAAATATCCATAGTTTATTAACAGGTCATTATTATAAATTTATTTTTCTTCCTAAATAGTTATAGATACCCCCATTTCTAATTTTAGATAAATTACTTTTTTAAATTTAATTTAATTTTTTTATATTTTTTAAACCATATAATCTTAGTGTCTCTAAGATAATGGTAGTATGTTTACAATTCCTAATTTATTATTTCTATTCTTTTCATACTTTTGCTAAGTGCTACTTTTTAGAAATTTATTTGCTTTGAATATGCATTTGGGTCCAGAATCTGCAATAACTTGTTTATTGTACTCAGATTTAGCGCGGGCTCTGCGTTACTGTATGCAATTTTTAGGTAAGTTTCCTTTTTCTCATAATGGGTTTAGATTTCCTATCCATTATTTCAACAGGTTTTTGCTCAATATTATTAATAAAAGGGGGGAAGTTGGCTGGCCACAAAACATGTTCAACCCCACTTCTATATAAAAAATATATATATATATAATCTGTCCTAAGTCAGCAATGTTGATAATACTGTAGCATTCATTCTTTTATATTAATCTCTGTTATTTTAATTTTTCATATCTCCTTTTAAATTCTGTTGTCTGGTTAACTTGAAATTTCAATTCTTTTCATTTTTAATCATGTTTATTCATCGCTCTCTTGTAGAGAAATTTTGATTATATATATATATATATATATATATATTGCATTTCATATGTCATTACACATTGTCCTGTTGTAATGTGACCGCAAGTACACTCTGAAGGTAAGGAAAGACAACAGGCTGTAAGCCTCAGAGATATGAAGCTGGCTAGTCCTTGTACCGGCATTTCGTCTAGGGAAGGGAGAGTGGAATTCAATAGCACTCCAAAGCATAATAAATTGTGCAGAAGGCAACATTTGAGCAACTTCTTCCTATGTGGTATTCTCTATGGCATCTCTTCTCTATCGCCGTATTATGACAAACAGAAACGTAAGTCGTCTGCAAAGACAATGCGTCATTCGATTATCCACAGACGCCGTCTAATGAACCATTACAAACGCAAATGCCTGTGGTTTTTGAGACAAAGTAATCAGATCGATGAATACCTTGAGGATATTCCACTGTAATACTACCAATGATGTCGAATGGACCATGTGGACATCGATTTTTGTGCCGAGTGATCCATCACTGTCCAGTATGCCTGTCATACAGTGTAGTGGTGAAGCGAGGCAAATTCAATCGGTTTCGCTAGTCAGTCATTCTCTGCATCTATCAGTTGCAGATCCACATCACAGTAGCTGGATTACTTTCGGCCCAATCGCCGATTTCTCTGAAATTTAAGGAATCCGACAAATTGCGACAATTTTTTTTAAATGGAGATATGGCGATTTTTAGTGGTTTTTAGATTTGTTTAGTAGATTTTAAGAAAAATATGCTGAAATTAAGAAGAGAAAAAGAAATTATTATTACTAAAATAGGGAAAAAATGGTAAAAATTTACAAAAAATAACATAAATGAGGCCAATTTTGTACCAAAAGCTTATGCATAATTTTTCAATTTTGATGTGTTACCATGTTATTCATTTTTAAAATGACCTTCAGGATAAGAGATATTTTAATTTTTACAGAAACTAGAGCACTTTTTCTTAGTTATTATATGAAATTGCTTACAAAACAGTGATTATATTAACTTAAGGGACTGTGAATTTCGTAATAACACAGTGATTGATAAACCTAAAGGTTAAAACACTTCTACTAGTATACTGAACATACAAAAAATTTCAGTTAATTAATTTCGAAACTTTTACAGCAATCGCTGTCCCAGTTTGAGCGTTTTCAAAAAAACACATTTCGAATAAAACTTATTTTAAAGTATGACATATCTTGCTTAAAGTAATGACATTTGCTTTTACAAAAACACGTGTAGTTTTTGTTCAAGTGAAAGGAAAATAATAAACTTGATATTTTTATAAAGCTAATAAGATGACCAATAAAATAAAACCATAAAAAATTGTCAATTTTAGGCAAAATTCACAGTTTTAGGGTAGTCGGATACCTTAATCTGCTTTATGCAACAATTCTTCCTCGATCCAATCGTGCTGGAATGACTCTCGTGTATTCAGCTTCACCTTCTTTTTTTAGTGCTGGTTTGTAGGGCTACAGGCACCTGCGATGGGCTTCAACACTAAAATCCCAATAATTTACATTTCTCTTCATAGTATGCAAAAGGAGAAAGTTCTAAGCGATTTGAGTGTTTCTTTAATCGTGTTGCAATTTGAGTAGCTAGGAGTGTACTTTTTTACGAAACCCAACACTACGACTAAATAATGCCGATTTCAAAAATTACTTGCTTAAATTACTTGTGTATCATCATAAATAGAAATTAATCTGTCATACAAAAATTCTCATTCTGTTTACTCTAGACTCAATTTATGCCTTTTTTTATATTCATATTTCTGTATAACAATACTTTAAATAAAGCTTTCCTTCATATTCATTGACTCTAACAAAATAATTTCGTAATGTCCAATAGAAATTTATACCACTGATTTAAGATCAAGCTATATTACAATAATCTGTATAATAACCAAGATACGCGCGATACCTAGTTCTTATTATATAATTTTAATAAACATATTTTTTAATTAATAAGATTTTTAACTAAATATACCTCTTTTAAATATAGCTAGCCTCACCTATTTAATTTTAAAGAAATCTGGGTGGAAAAAAGATATATTTGCAATAAAGTAACCGTAAACTGATTGCTAAAAGCAAATAACAACTCAAGTTATGTTACTACCAACTAAAATCTATCAACTTAAAAATCTTGAAAGTATACAATCTCACGTTTTTGACAGAATATTCTCAACAAAGTTTCTAACAATGATCGAATGACAAATGAACTTTCAAAAAAATGTATTTTTGAAAGATCTTTGTAAAATCTATCTTTTAAATAAATCTTTTTTTTCTTCATGTATACGAAAAGTTCCATTATCTTCCACGAACATTTATCAGAGATAAAGCCTTTAAAATAGATTGCAAGACATTTTAAGATAATCAATCAGACGAATAAAAAGGTCTGAAATTGTTCCATCATTAATATTTCAAAACTCAGAACAAAAATGATTAGGTAAAGCACTTTACATCAATATTTCCGCATTTTGTGTCCATTTTCGAAATGAACTTTTGAGGGCAGAACATTTAAAATGATATGAATGAAGTTCATATAGTCGTGTAAAACTCAAAATAAATAAGTAAATAATATCAAAGCTCATTATATATTTAAATATGCTCAGCATTTACGTTTAATTTTGTATTTATAGAAGAGAATTTAATTTGTTTTGTACATAAAAAATCTAAGTCTACAAAATGTTAACATTTAAGTAGTATCTTAGAAATATAAAGAGCATTTTAAAATTAAAGTACAATTTCGTCAAATATTTTTAGCAATTTTTGTATGTTATAACTAAATGCCCTATTGCTCTCTTTTCAGAAATCTAAACATTTTCTAAATCATTTGACTAAAAACAAAAAGGTTTTACATATACAATTAGATACCGAAAATTAGAATATGTCTTATAAATGCATTTAAAATAATGTTGACCTTATTTTTCAGTTGATATTTAGAAAAATAACTATCTTTTATACCTTTATGATTGAAAAATTCTGTTTTAATTACCCCAAAAATTTGCAATGCCTTAAAATATATAAATTGCGTTCCTTTAAATTTTAAAATAATCATTAGAGTTTTCTCGGTTCGGATTAAGTTACAAATCTCAAAACATCATATACAACTTTGAACTTGTATGATGCGTGAATTAACTAATCTATAAATTCAAAAAGTACTGAGCTTTTTTTCGTATAATGTTGCCAATACGGTTGCTATAGTTCTTTATTGCAAGCTCTCGCAGAAAAATATCGCAACGATTACCTGGACTGGAATCATTGCAGGAGAAGAAAGACCTTATCTCATACGAAGACTTATTAACAATCAACGGAATAAAATACTCAATTTTTCCAAAAAAAACTGCAAGAGTTGTTGGTGTATCAAAATCTGAGGAGTTGGTGTATCAAAATCTGAGGAGGAGGAGAAGCGTCAAGGACGAATTTAGCGAAAATAAGAGCAAATATATAGAACTGTATAATACATGCAAATTACAGTTTTATAGTTTGAGTCATGAGTATGTACAGTTGCACAATTTGTTCAATGGGGGGATACTTCCACCACCACCATCTTGTATGTTGTAAAATTTATATTTTTTATTCAGAAATTTAAAGAATTGAAAGATAATCAAATTATTAAGAATTTGATTATAGTTATGAGGCTGACATATTGATCCCACGAACTCTTTCTTCGTAATTTAGTTTCTTCTTAGAATATTTTTTGGTCAAATTGAATCTTGTAAAGATTTTATATATATATAGTCCTTGGTGGCTAAAATTGCTCTTTAATAAACTTTACATAAAGACTTGTTTCCCGATGTTTAATTTTGTTTTTATCCCCTTTCCTCTATTATTTCAAAACCAAGATGCTATACGTTCTTCTTTTGATCAAAAGATATGTCATTGCACATAATAGTTAGATCAATTTTTCGCTTTTGATTCATTGGTAAAAATGTTTCTAAGCGCTTTAATATTTAACACACTTTTTAAACGCTTTTAGTTTGCATCATCTATTTGTAGTAAAACTGTGAAGCTAAAAACCAAAAAAATTTTTGAGTATCTAATTATCAAATACTAGCCTACTTTTTTCGGCAAAATGAAAATTCAAATCTTCAGCTTACATAAGTTTGAAGATGACTTATGAGGTATGACAATCTATTTGATTAAATACTATGTTTCCAGGGTCTTAGGAATCGTATACTTGGGAGATAAATTGAGAAATAAGAAATTTATTTTATAATAACAAAAGTATAAATGATGAAACTCTTAGTTAAAGGTGTATAACTAAAGCAAATACCAAATTCAAAAAAATAATAATCAAAAACAGAATTTTAAAAAAATGAAATTAAAAATTAAAGGGAAAGATTCACAAATTAATGCCTAATTTCTATTCCAAGGTCAATGTAATCCAAATTAAATCAATGACAGGTCTTGCAAGAGGGTGCGCATTATATTTCTTGCACTTTCAACATAAACTCATCTTATCTCTCTCTTCTTCAATTTTTCCTCTTGATTATAATAGAGAAAAGATTATAATAGAGCAAACTTTTTTAATGGGGGAGCTACAAAGCTTAAGAAATTCTAGAGGAGGGCCAGAATTATAGAAAAAAAAATGCATTTTGTGTTAAAGCTTTTAAACATATAATGTTATAAAAACATTACAGAATTACACACAAATGTTACAAATTACTTTTTACCTTAAATAATATTTATTTTAACTTTTATTCGCAGGCCTTGACATGTTAGACGTGTGAGACATATGGAATTGTTTTTGATTTTCCATAATTTTTTCGAAAGCAGGTTCCAGTTGTGACGAAGCAACTTTCAGCAATGCGAAAAGGTGTTCATCAGTCAATCGGTTTCTGATTGAGTTTTTCCGCAATTTCATGGTCGAAAAAGTCTGTTCGCTCACATAAGATGACGCAAACATCACCATAATTTTCTGGGTGTGAGCAATCATCTTTGGGAATTCAGCTTTTGGCAGTGTTGTATAAAAATCTAGTTTTGTGGAATTCAAGAACAATTGCTTTAAATGGTTACTATTCTGCATTTCAATAACTTCCAACTACAATTCTGGAGATACATTTTCCGGGTCTACATTAAACAACATCGAGAAAACATCTAGAAATGACTGAATGTTCTTAAAATCTTGAAACCTAGTTTCAAATTCTGCGAGAAGCTTTCTCAACGCCTGACTGAAATCTTTTAGTTTATTCTCACTTACAGGTGACATGGATTTTAAACGCGGAAAGTGAGTTAAATCGTTCTTCACCATGCAGTTATAAAACAGAAAAAGCTGAGTTTTAAATGATTTCAGACAACCCCAAGTCTCATCTATAAATTGGTTCTTTCCTTGCAATTTTTTGTTTAATTTGTTATAGTGTTCGAGCAAATCGGTAAAAAATGCAAAATCGGTACGCCAATCTTTGTCTTCAAAAATTTGGAAATCAGACCATTTGTCTGATTTATTCTTTAAGAAATCTTGTATTTCCTCTTTTAAATTCCAAACCCTTTCAAATGCATATCCACAACTTAACCATCTTACTTTCGTGTGGTAAAGAAGGTCAGAATAATCTGCGTCGACTTCAATCAGAAATTCTTGGAATTGTCGGTGTACCAAGCCCCGAGATCGAATCGTATTAATTAGTTTTGAAACCACATTAAGTACATGGGTAATATCTATTGCAGCTTTACAAAGGACGTCCTGGTGAATTATACAATGTAAAAATACAACATCGTGATTAGGATTCTGGTTCCGAAAAATACCTGAAAATCCCGAGTTTTTTCCAACCATATTTGAGGCTCCATCTGTAGTCATTGCATAATTTTGAAATGGACGCATTTAAATTTCGAAGGCCTTCGGAAAATTCGTTATAAATTATTTGCCCCGTCGTTTTTCAGTAATATTAAATTCGTCATCAACGCCTCTAATGAAGATTAATAATTGTGCAGTGTGTCACTTCTATCCGTACTTTCATCCATCGTCACTGAAAATATTTAAAGTTTTCTATACGCTGCCTAAATTGAGTCGACAAGTTAGATGCAATGGCATCAATTCGCGTTGTTACTGTTTTTCGCGATAAGCTGACAGACTCAAACTCTTTAATTTTTTCTGGACATAAAATTTTGCTCATACTCACCATACAATCTTTCTCAAATTCTCCTTCTGAGTATGGTTTGCTATGTTTAGCTATTTTAAAAGCCATAACATATCCAGCCAGTGTAGAAGCCTTTTGAGCAGTCTTTTGCTTTATAAGCATATTACGTCGAGCAGATATTGTTTTTAATAAGATTTCCGCATTTTTTTTTCTGCGTCATTCATCAAAGCATATTTAGTTTTTGAATGTTTGGTGTTGAAATGGCGAGCAAGAATAAAATCTTTAAATACCGCCACTACTTCATAACAAATAAGACATATTGGTTTACCGTTGTATTCCGTAAAAAAATATTTCAAAGTCCTCTCTTCTTTAAACAAACGATACTCGGAATCGACTTTTCTTTTTTTATACTCCATTATCTTGAAAGGGTGTTTTTTTAAAAAAATTATGAATGTAAAGCGTTACACGAACAAGCAAGAACAAGAAACAAATTTAAATTAAAACGCGCGGATCGGTCAGTGACAGCTGGCGAGTGGCGACTGAGTTCACTCGCCCACGCCTGTCATTTAACCAC